>JBBKCR010066152.1:0-10258 GCA_037577295.1 Ladigesia roloffi | reverse complement strand
TCGACCGGAACCAAATTCCCTGTATATGCACACACATATACTTGGCCAAATAAAACGATTCTGATTCTGATTCTGATGACTGCTGCTGACTCCTGCTGAAGTCCACCACCAGGTCTTTGTTTTGCTGATGTTCGTTTGGATGCAGTTCTCCTGGCACTATTGTGTCAGTTTCTCCACCTCCCCTCTGTAATCACTCTTTTTGCTGTAGGAGTTGAAGCCCAGCATGACAGTGTCATCTGTGAATGTGACGATCCAGTTGGAGCTGTGTTTAGGCACACAGTCATTTGTGTAGAGGGTGTAAAGCAGGGGTCTAAAGACACAAACTTATGATGTGCCAATGTTGAGGGTGATGATGCTGGAGACACAGCTATCAACTCTCATTCTGACACAGTTCTCTCAGCTTGGACAGCAGGTGGCCTAATTGTTAGGGAATTTGCCCTGTGATCAGGAAGATGTGGGTTCAATTCCCAAGGCTGGCAAACATCTCTGAGGTACCCTTGAGCAAGGTTATGTGCCCAAACACTGCTCCCCAGGTTCTATGTTCCTGGCTCCCTGCTGTTTCACTTACTGAATGGGTGAAATGCAGAGGAAGAATTGTGTGCTGCATTGTCTATTGAACTGAAATCTGAACTGTATTCAGTGAAGAGCAATTTCAAATAGTTCCCATGTTTCTTGCCAAATGTATGAGGGTGGTGTGCAGAATGTGGGAGATGGATCTTCTGCAGATCTGCTTCCACTGCACTTTAATGTTGGGACTTTTTGGTTAGAATTAGGTTGTTTCCAGTGTTTTTTTACTTCTGGGTGGGCATGTTGTATACCCCACACTCCAACCCCTAGGTTTCTCCCCAGTTTATTCATGTCTAATTCTACCCACTAACAATGCCTCAGATCATTTGACATCACCAAGCAGATAGTTTAAAGTTTACCATATACATCAGGGGTCATCAACTACATTTGTCCAAGGGCCAGAGTTTTACTCGGCTGAGACTGTGAGGGCCAGATGCTCTCCTAAAATAAAATACAATAATATTGTATTGTAAGTAATGTCTTATTATTGATATATTCACTTTCCTTCCAAATTCCTGTTATTTTCACCTTTGGCAAAGTTAATAGACTCATTTTACCTGTACTGCAGCAAGCCAATAGGGGGCGACTGCGAAATTTCTTATATGTGAGGTTGTAATGCTAAGCATCGCTGTCACATGCGTAGTTGGAACAAAGATTCGCGCCGAAGCATCCGTTTTGGCTTCCTTATATATACACACATATCAGTCTTAACTCGGTACATCTGAAAGTCATTTCCATGTGCGAGTGCTGCACTTGGAACCTGGAAGTGCGGCGCTGGCACCGCACCAGCAGATTATTGAAAGACTGAAAGCTTGTTCCATTTGATTTAGAACAAAAATAAACATAGGAACACATTTCCCTGCTCACTAGGCTATTTATGATTCAGTAATATCAGAGAAATCTTAAAATAAGGAGAACTCCCACTCTCAGGACACTTCCGCAGGCAAGTGCAGAATTTAGCCATTGGTATCCATTTATTTTCCATCGGGGGCCAGATGGAGAGCACTGGCAGGCCTGATGTGGCCCACGGGCTGCCAGTTGATGATCACTGATATACATTTTCCAAGACATGTTATGCAAATAACTTCAAATAACTGTCACAGAGAAAAGATTACTCACATGAGTTGAGAGATGGTCTGACAGGGCAATTGTGAACTCAATGAATGAATTTCCAGTTTAAATACCCTGCTCATTTCCTCTGACATTTGCGTGTCAAAAGACTCATGCATTTTACAGTACCCCCCCTCCAGGATCATCTCTCAACAGTCCATGCTGTAAGGGTACCCTATAACAGTAGCCCTGGATGAGTGTGGGGTCCAAGATGAAGCAATGGAGAACCCAAGACCGTCCTAGGTGCCACGTCCACGGCGTCGCAAGTCAAGGGTTCAGCAGACGGTCTAAGCAGGACCGCCATCAATGATCTGAGGTGGAGGAGTTTTGGGTGCAACAAGTGTCAGGGGTGAAGTGATTAAAGATTTAAAGTGGGATACTTGGAACACGAGGTGAATCCATAATGAAGTAGGCAGCTGGAGCTGGTAGGTGACAGGGTTAATCTGGTGGGTGATGCGGTACAGGCCGACGAACTGGGGGGGACAGATTTTGTGACTATGTGTGTAGGCGGAGATTCCTGGTAGAGAGATACATTCTGTCACAAACACAGTATAATCATCCTGGAGGGTGTTGGTGGTGATTTTGTTGTGTATAATGCTGGTAGGTCTTGCGAATAATCTTCCAGGTCTGGATTCAAAGCCGCCAACACCTGCGGACCAACTCTTGGGCTGACAGTTCATCAACCCCCGTCTCTTGATGTTTAAACATCGGACGTTAGAAAACGGAGCATACCTCGAATGGGCAGTAGCAGATGACCTACCCAGCTTGTCACGGAGGACGTCATTTATAAGCTGTTGAAATGCTGCCAGACTATTACACAAGCCAAACAATCCCATAGTTGGCGGGGTGGCTGTAATGAAGGCTGTCTTTCACTCATCAACCTCTCTGATGTGGACGAGGTATTTGGGAGTCCAATTTGGTTAAAATAGTGCCACCAGAGAGAGCGCCCAGGGATGGTCTTGTTAAACAAGAATGGGGGACGGTTCTTTACCATGATGTTATTGAGGCCCGATAGCCGATGAAGGAACGAAGACCACCGTCCTTCTTTTTTCAAAGAAAAAACCCATGGTCGAGAGATATGCCCTGACAAAGCCCCTCAGCCACTTACTCCTCCATGGCCCGCTGTTCATCTTTGGCATAAACATTTGGCAAAAAGGCATAAACATGGCCATGGGGGGGCAATTCTTCTCCTGGAGGGCTGTTGTCCATCACAGTTTAAATGTAGTTCTCCTCAAACACATTCACTAAACTTGACAATTAACTGGTGAGGTGAACCAGGTGTTTTTGTGCAGGAAAATCATTAAAACGTGCTGGACCATTGCCCACCCCTGCTCTAAATCATATGGCCGAAGAGGTGGTAATTGGACAGTTTTACTAAACACTTATTTTAAGTCCCAGTGTTGTGTACGAGCGTGCTCAGGGATGGACGCACAGGCTGGCGGACGTTTCTTTAGAAGGTTTATTAGAAAGTGCTCATACAGAGCGCACACCGTGCGCTTCTTGCCAACATAAACAAACCTTCAGGAAAAGTAATGTGAGATGCTAACCAGGTCCCTCCACTTGGAGTCACGAACCCTTCTCTGGCCTCAGTCTGCAATGACACACAGATGGTTAGTCTACTGATTCACGTCTCTTAAGGAGGCAGCTCCTTCCACCTCTGTCTCTTTTTCAGTGAGCGGATCAATACGAGATTGAGGAGGTTCTTTCCCTGGCAGGAGGTCTATTCGGCAATCCCACAGTCGGTGGGGCGACAGACGAGCGTCTCTGTATGGACCAAAAACCTCGAGTTCACAATAGGACGAGGCGATTTCCAATGGGACCCTGGCATTGGGGTTTTCAATAGATGTAGCTCCCACAACAGCGGTTTGATGATGACAACACGGAGGCCCCCATTTCAACAGCCTCACGTTGCCCCAGTCTATAACGGGTTTGTGCGCTTTGAACCAGGGTAGCCCCAGGATCATGAGGGATTGGGATAGCTCTAATACGTGGAACTGAAGCTCTTCCTCATGATCTGGGGCTATCCATAAGTGTACGGGAGCTGTTATCCCCCCGTACTGTTTTATCCCCTACCATCTTTCCGTCCAGAGCGTACAGAGTCCTGTAATCTCTCGACTGGGAGCCCAAAAGATCTCACCACCGTTCTGGACACAAAGTTCCCAGCCGATACAGAATCTATCAAAGAGAACATACTGTTAGTAACCCTGTTTACACAAACAGAAACATCGAATTCAAACTGTAGCAAACATCAATAAAAACTTGGACTTGCCCTTTAGTAACTGGCGGCAGACCCCTACAAATTGCCCCTTTTCTCCAAAGTATAAACATAGTCCTCACAATCTTCTCCTCCATCTCTCTTTTTCCGATATCTGCTGAAATCCCACTTCCATTGGCTCCGGTCCTGGAACCTCAGGGGTGGGGACGGGAGCACAGACGAATTGGCTGGGACCACGATGTCCCCGGGCACTTATGGTGGTCTGACGAGCCCTCTTATACACTGCAACCAAAGCAGAGTCATTCCAACAGCTCTCAGCCGCAAGAACCCCAAACTTAATTGAATAGTCCATGGCTAAATCGGTGCCCTTCTTCAGTTGGAGTAATCTCGAGCTACACGCCTGTCCGTGATCCTGGAAATCGAAGGCAGCCTTAAACTTGGCCCGAAAGGTGGTGTAAGCCGGTATTTGCTCAGGGATGGACACACAGGCTGGCGGACATTTCTTGAGAAGGTTTATTAGAAAGTGCTCAACAGAAATTTATACAGCGCCAACATAAACAGCCTTTAGGAAAAGTCACATGAGATGCTAACCGTGTCCCTCCACTCAGAGTCTCGAACCCTTCTCTGGTCTCAGTCTGCAACGACACACAGATGGTTAGTCTACTAGCTCACGTCTCTTAAGGAGGCAGCTCCTTCCAGCCCGTTTAGCTCACTGAGAGCAGGAGGACAGACTGTGTTGCTTGGGCTGCTCTTGATACTGTTTTTCTTTTATGTCTCGCCTAGGAAGACGGTGTCCACACTACCGGAGATCTAGACTGGCTGGGCTGAAATACAAACACACACACTCATCCAGCAAACCATACCACACAGACAATTATTTCTGACAAGCTCCTTAACTCGAGATGGGTGGACTCGTGATTAGGTGCCTGGCAACCAGCCTACTACGGAGAACATTCTGGTTGCCATGCCTCTGAATCACTATTCGCACCCAGCACTCACACCTGGTCCAGGTAAGTGTCTCCAAGTACTCTGGTGAAGGACTGCATGACTGAGACTGTGCTTACACAACACCCAGTATGGCTCCGTGATGGCATTGGCCTGAGCATGTCCCAGCCGCTGCCATGACAGGTTGACTCTCATGGGCGGATACTCCGCTGACTCCATGAGATGCGAGAATTGTACTAAATGTTCCAGGCATATGCTAAAATAATGGGAGTCGATACCTCGAAAAGACTGTCCAAATGTGGAGTCGCCCCACACTGTCTGCACAGCGAGGGTATGAAACTCTGCTGTGTACTTGCTGACCAGACGGTATTCCTGCCACAGGTAGAATAACTTGGAGGAGACTTTATTCTATGATTGTGCTCAGTTAGAGTTCATACTCATGCAATAGAAAAGAGTACTCACATGAGTAGCGAGATGGTCTGACAGGGTGATTGTGAAATGAGTGAATGAAAACAGAAAATCTCTTTTTGGTTTAAACACCCTGTGATGTGTACATTTACTCTGTCTCGAGACTTGTGCATGAGAAAATAACTGTATCTTTCCTAAACAGTATCTAGGGATGGCACAACATGCTTATATGTACTACCAACTAATTCTATGACCTCTGTTAACAGATACCACCCGTGACTTAGAAATATGCTGGATAATAGGACCATCTTACTCAAAGAGGGTGAGTAAGGCTAGCTATGTTATCTGTGGATCACTATGTTGGAGAGTTGTTCTTTTTCATGTCAGGTATTCATTTCAGTGAGATTTCTCAGTAAGGTTTTATACAAGTAAATCCTGTCTACTAGGAAATGCGTCTCAGCTGTGCCATGTGCAATCTGTGAACTGGGATTTGTTAGCAAATTTAAACTGAATTTGTTAGCAAATTTTAAATGAAAATAATGTTATGTTTAGAATATTTAAAACAAAATAATTAAAGATTTCAAATTAAGGTATGAATGTTCTGCTGACATAGGATGCAACAGTTAAAGGTAAAAAATATATTGTGTATCTCAGAAATCTATTATTCTTATTGACCCCCTAAACCAAAGACTATGCATAAAATGAATGGGTTTAAATAGAGGCTGTAAAATAAGTGAATAAAGGCAAACATTTACAAAAGCAATTGAGGTAATGAGGGGTACTCTGAATGTAAAAAGATCTTCATAGGAATAATAAACAAAATATAGAAAAAAATAATCTCCATGTTAATTCCCTAAAGCAGTGGGAGATTTTAGGGCCTTGTTAGAAAACCTTTAGGTGTGTGGTGTGTATCAGTATGATAGGCAGTGCTTGGTTGGATTATTTCAAATCACAGCACACTAGCAGTACCATCCCACTTTTTCTTGAGTCTCTTTCCCCTCTCGCCCCCACCCTTAGGCATAAACGCTCTTTTGTTTAGTGGGACAATCACAATGAGAATGAGACGGGCATCTGGCACGACTGGCTCGGGTGTCGGCCACAGCACATGCTGTAGCAACTGCTGTTGTTCTGAGAAGGCAAATTCTAGCCAAAACATGGCCATGTGTGACTTATGAGTGTAGGCCTGTCATCTACTGCTTTGTGTCTTATTTTCATTATGATATTCTGACATCCTGGATAGTTCTTTTTCAATAAAAGGTTCAGGCACACAAAACAGAAAAATGTTAATTTTATGAACTTGACCATCTGTTCCAGGGATATATAAAAATCTGTTGGTCTTCATTTAATTGCAAAAAGAATATATTAACTGTTTCTACTGAGGAGTCTGTGGTACGTATTGAATTTAAATGTCCATGAAAATTACAGTTCAATTGCCCTAGTATATAACTGGATAGATCCTAACAAAGTGAGCTCTGCGATGTGCAGTCTATGTGTGTGTGTGTGTGTGTGTGGGGGGGGGGGGGGTTCCCCACCAAGGGAGTGACCCTTGCCTAAGTAGGCTCCATATAATTGGAGCTAGGATGAAAGTGTGTATGAACAGCGCATGCTGCCTCTCTCACTGCCTCACTGAGCCATGGCTAATGAAGCAAGACATGTGTGTCTGCCAGGCAGACTGGACCCTGTGTTCCTATGCAACAAAAGCCATGGGGAGGTGGTTTGGCGGTGAAAGGGGCTACTTTTCTTTTACTCTCTGTACAAACACAAACCTTTAACTCCTGGCTTTTCTTTTCAGTAATGTATCTCTTCCTCTATGTGTCTGAGAGCTTCTTCTCGTTACCCATTCTTCCTACCCATCATTTGCACATTAAGCTGTCAAATGTTTCAATGTTTTTCCTGCCTTAACTGATTTACTGATAAATGCCTATTTCAAGTTTCCAAAATCCTTGCTAAATGGGCACAATACAGACATTTAAAAACTGGTAGTGTTTGCTTAAAGTATTTTCAGCATTCCCCAAATGTGAGAATTTTTCTACTGGATTGCCCCTCAACTCTTTTGCTATTGGACAGGCTTGTACTCAGTCTTTAGTCATCTGGATGAATGGAGAAATCCTGTTTTTTGATACTCCCCCAGGTACTCATGGGATAAAGTGTCATTTACATTCTATCCTAATTCACTCCCTGAATCAAAGCTCCTCAGGGACAGCATATGTGTATTTTTCGATCTTAGACACTGCATTGTTGGGTGTGTGACACAGCAACGGATTTCTGTCCCTCTACCCATCTTATTTAAAGTCTCCAGGGATAGCTCTGCATAAGAACATTACCATAATAATCAGGGGTGTTGTACTGTTATAGTATGTTAGTGAAATATTAAAAAAAGATTCAATCCACAACAACTGTGATGTCAGCAGTGTTTATTATATGAATGTTTTCTTCTTCTTCTTCTTCTTCTTCTATTATTATTATTATTATTATTATTATTATTATTATCACTATTACTATTCACTATCACTATTATCACTAGCAATATTTTTTAATAAGTAGCCCTGTTATGAACATGCTGAGACTCACAAAAGTCGTGACCAAATGAGGCGCTAAAACACAGCCAGTGAATGTGACAGGTACACGAGTGCTTTCATGTTGCTGATCGGATGGTTAACTCAAGTCAACAACAGCTGTTCTATTTTTAGCACATAAAGCCCAGGTGAGCTGGCCTTCTTTACTCATACTCTCTCTTCCCAGGTGGGGCAGAAAAAGGTGCAGACTGTCCCATGCCAGGTCCTGCTGTGCTGGATCCCACCACACCCAGCTGCGAGGACCGGTGCGGTCCGCTGGCCATCTGTCCCCTCTGAGCTGCAGCGGCCGGTACAGGCCTCAAGCCCAGCAATGAGGGCTTAGTCAAACTGAGCGCAGTGGCCGTCAGTGCAAGGGAGGGGAGATGTCTTTGTGTGGCCATAGGGCTGTTTTCTTCTTCTCCTAGCAACGGCCTCCTGCCTCCATAGATTTTGGGGGTGGCTAGTGTGTTGGGCTAGTATGGCCCCTCACACTCTCTCTCACTGTCCTATTTATTGTAATGAGCCATCTGCCTTTTCTCTGATGCTGTGTTTATCAGAAAGAGAGAGAGACAGAGACAGAGATGGACAGAGAGAGGTAACAGACCACAAAAGCTGTGTGGTGGATGTGTCTGTACACTGAGGATGGTATATCTAAGCATATCTAAGCATATTGAAAGTGGAGATTGAGAGGGGAATGAAAGGTGGAACCACCCTTAAGAAACTGTCAGGCAAACTTTTGCTTTTGATGGTTGTGAAATCTTTAATGGTGGTATTCAGCGAATTATGGTCCCACAACTCCTCACTGAACACATGTTTTCATTCTTCCTTCTATCTATACTGATTTGAAATTATTTCTGCACTTTGAGACGGAAATGAGTGTGAATTACTTCCAGTTTGGGCTGAAAAACGATGAGAATATTATGTTTTTGAAATGTGTATACATACTATCTATATGCTTACTATTTGTTGTTTCAAAAAGATGAGGTAAATGAAGTTCTCAAAGTTTTGTAACCATTGTGCATATATGACTTAAAATTAAGCACACAAGCACCCAACACACACACATTGAAGAACATTGTAATATGTACACATCATCAGTACTGGATTACGGGAATATTACTGATTCATAAGTCAGAAAGACTGTGTCAATTAAAATGGAAAAGTATATATAGTGTGTTAACAGTTTCCTCTAATTATATATCTAGTAGATTTTTCAGTGACTGACCAGCATTTTTTTATCTTTACCTATCTGGCATTTGTTAATAATGACAACATTTAGGACCTATATATAAAAGCATAAACAGCTGTGGGATAGACAATAATATGAATGCATCACCAGCCTGCAGACACTCCAGTTCAGCCAGTCTAGTAGTTGCCCTTGGATACTGGCTTCAACAGCAAGTGAGTTCACATACTGAAAAGCTTGCAGAAGCTAAAAGCCCAACATGTTAAAATTATTCTGACAAGAATGATTCCTAACGGTGCTAGGATGAAGGCTGGAATATACATAATGGTAGGAATGGGGGTGTCAAATTAATGTGTTTATTTCGATCAATTAATTACAGAAACATAATGTGTTAAAAAAATGATCGCTGACTAATCGCGCCACGTGTTCCGGTGTTCTGTTAAAACATACAATCCATCGAGATGTGCAGATCTACAGTCTTGTGATTCAGTGCCATACCCATAAATATGTGCTACCTTAGGACACTGGCAGCTGTAGGAGCTTCAAGGGAACATTTTTCCACGCGACAGCATGACTCAACAAAACACAATGCTTCACAGTAGTAGAGTTAGGTGGACAGATGAGGATGAGTCAGATTTCCATCGCCAAGCTGCTGGGTGGTGGGAGTTCCTAGGATGAGGAGGACCCGAGCTGAGTGGATGGACGAGTCCAGGGTTTTGGCGTGTTGGGGACCCCCTCATTTTCAGTCCCACTGTGAAAAAGTTTTCCTCAGTCCGACTGCGGTTAAGAGAAAAAGGAGGAGATGTCAACATTGAAGCTAGAGAGAGAGAGAGAGAGACCACTTTTCAGACAGATTGTGAAAAATAATACTGTGGCAGAGCACAGTATGCATCAAGAATGCTAATAAGACCCTGGAATACTGAGAAGCAAAGCACTTTACCAGAGAGAACAGTTGCTAATGGTCTTGCTATCACTTTATGGGGGCCACACTGCGTAGATAGATAGAATCAGCAGGGCATGTGAGGTCTAAATGATGCTGTTGTCATGGCAGCAGTCTAGATTGCATGATGGCGACAGTGGTGTGGGTAAGAGAGTGGTGATAATCTTCAGCAATTAATAATATATACACACACACAGAAACAATTAATGTGCATGGAAACAGAGGGCAGCACTGACGTGACTCCCTGCCTAGACACCAGTCTGCTTCGCACCAGCTCGCACCAGCGTGCTCATAGAACGCTATTTTACATTCATTTTAGACACTAACTATAA
>JBBKCR010066142.1:0-10259 GCA_037577295.1 Ladigesia roloffi | reverse complement strand
CACACACACACACACACACACACACACACACACACACACACACACACACACACACACACACACACACACACCAATTCTACACTGAATCTCTTGACTGCCATGCTGCACTGTGGCTTTGGACACAAACAGCTCCCCAGCGTCCGGCATCGATAATTCAATAACCGCTCAGACCTCAGATCGACATCTACATCCCACACACTCTCTCAGCTTACAGAGAAAGAGAGAGAGAGAGAGAGAGAGAGAGAGAGAGAGAGAGAGAGAGAGAGAGAGAGAGACACACACACAAAGAGACAAAGAAACAGACAAAGAGCGGGAGAAAGGGTAGAACAGAGAGAGAGATCAGAAGAGAGACAGAGAGAGGGTGAGAGAAACAGAGAAAAAAGAGAGAGAGAAACAGACAGAGAAAGAGAGAGTGGGGGAGAGAGAGAGACACACACAAAGAGACAAAGAAACAGACAAAGAGCGGGAGTGAGGGAAAAACAGAGAGAGAGATCAGAAGAGAGACAGAGAGAGAAAGAGAGGGTGAGAGAAACAGAGAAAAAAGAGAGAGAGAAACAGACAGAGAGAGAAAGAGGGAGAGAATGAGAAACACTGAGACAGAGAGAGAGAGAAACAGACAGAAAGAGAGAGAGTGTGGGAGAGTGAGAAACAGAGAGAAAAAAGGTGAAAGAAACAGACAGAGACAGACAGACAGAGAATGAGAAACAAAGAGAAAGAGAGAGAGAAACAGGCAGAGAGAGAGAGTGCCAGTAAAGAGTGAGGAAAGGAGAGAGAGAGTGAAAAGACAGAGACACGGAGAAAGAAAAGGAGACAGAGATGGAGGGAGAGAAAACAGAGAGGGAGAGAAAGAGAGTGAGAGGAAAAGATAGAGTGATAAAGATAGAAATAATAGAAAGAAACAGGGGAGAGAGGGAGAAAGAGAAAAATTGACAGAAGCCATAAGGATAAAAGAGAGCGGGAAAGGTGGAGAGATATACGGATAATACTTCATTATAAACGCTACATCTGTAAAAAAAAAAATAATATTGAAAATGGACCAATAAAAACATGTCAGTCTATGTTAAAACTTAACGAACTTTAGACAGGTGGAGTAAAACCATAACCTAGTCAGATTTAAAGCTCTGATGGGCAACGTAGATCTATAATTATTGACTTGAGAAGACATTCCTGTTAACCTTTGACCCTGAAGAAGCAAAGGTGTGATGGATCTAGTTGCTATGTTGCTAATTCTGTCTGATAAGAAGCATTAGCCAATTATCAAATGTGGGTGTGGCTGCAAAAATCTGTAAATTGGTAAAATAAATCAGAAAAAGGGATCATATGACCACTGCACAGACAACACATAGTTCTCAAAGTACCCACACCCAGGGCACCACTGCTGACACATACACGGTAATGAAAAAGCTGTGAAACGTCAGTCACTATCATTATCTACAACACCTCATGTTGACATCTGAATCAATCAGATTTTTTCCCCCAGTCTCAGGGAGACGTGTCCACATAATTGTGAACTGTGATGCTCATATGAACCAGGTGGTCATTCTGACAAATTGTAATACACTGCAGGAAGTGTAGGGGGCGATAAGGTATACTCCATAAAAGATTGTCCTCAAGAAACTTGGCAAACGATAAGGAAACCAGACAAAAAAAAGGAATCAAAAAAAGTAGTGGATGAGTTAGTATATGAGGAGATCATTTGAATGATAGTTAACAGATTTACTGATAAATGCTAATGGCAAACACCCCAAAAAAATGAAAGGAAAGACAAAAGACAACAGGAGAACGTAGCCAGTTCAACAGGTGTGAGTGAGTGTGTGTGTGTGTGTGTGTGTGTGAGTGTGTGTATGTGTGCAGTATTATCTCTTTGCCAGTCCCACTATCTCCAATCATAAATTAAGACTGTGGATGTTAATTACGTCTGTCAGACCTCCAGCCACATCAGTCTTGGCTGACTAGACACACACACACGCGCACACACACACACACACACACACACACACACACACACACACACACACACACACACACACTCCACAGTGGAAGACTGGACTTTAAACCTGACTGTGTGGACTACTGGGTTCAATGCAAGTTATAAACACACATCCAATTACTCCCACATGGACACACACACACGGCCACATTAACCTAGACCAGACCTGACCTCCCACATGGCAGCTTCTTTAACTCTGACCAGATAATGGAAGGTTTGCTGGATGCAGCATTGTCCAGACAGTCTGCTCATTTCATAAACATACACCATTTCCATCCCACACACACACACATTGGAGTGTTAGGGCTGCATTGCATGTGAAACTGGTGCTGGTTTGTGAGTTGCTGGACTCTTTCCTCGCTATCTTTTCAGAAAGTAAAAAAAAAAAAAACTAATCCGAAACAGTGGAATATTTGAGTGTCTTTAAGTGTAGTTGAGTGTAGTTTTTACACATCAGTATGGGAATGTGGGATCAAGAGGTCAGTGCTATAACCTCTTGTCTGAATGTGATTTGAATGCGATTTTTACCCGCGTAAAGCCTGTACAATGCAGCAGCAGCACACGTTTGTGGGCGGAGCCCCGACAGGGTAATAGCGCAGCTAGTTGTTTGGGTTTTGTAATCATGCTGTGTTTTATTAGAAGCTTACTGGAGACGGAGGAGGGAGGTAATCCTCCGCACAGGCAGGCAGGGTGGTGGTGGTGGGGGGGAGGGGGGGTCTTGAGAAAAGAGTGGGCATTTTAAACGACAGTTTCACTGACCAATGGGAGGGGGGTGGTTGAGGGGGCCCAAGTTTAGCAACTACAGCAACACAGACACCCCAAACACAGACAAATACACACAGTTACAATTTGATTAAAAATGTAGAAGGACATACAAGTGAAATGCATGACAATGGAGAAAGGGAATAAGAGATGGAGTGAGTGAGCGAGTGAAGGAGAGAGAGAGAATCTGTGAGTTCTCCATCTGCTCCTCAGCAGGACTCTAATGAGAGGCATCTGAAAGTGCTCACACAAAAGACACACACACACACACACACACACACACACACACACACACACACCCCTGAGTGCCACTTCGGCAGTTCGGTTTTCCGTAACGAGTGGGTAAAGAATCTCAAGCCGTTTGTGGAGCAGAGCTGTGTCCGACCTGAGGGAAGTCTTTATCATCCTGATTTACTTTTATATCCAACGGCTTATTTTTAACTCCTTAAAATCAACATAATGGTCCAAACTTTCGTTTCTCACTATAACAACAAAAGAACTCACACACTCTTTACACAGTAGATATTAAGCTACTATTTACCAAATTAATAATTACCATTAGTAGTTACCAAGAGGCGATCTATCAATGTACTAACTACCACTAACTCCAAAGTGCACATCGGTTATACAGTCAGTAATAGAGTTTGACCTTTGTAGTAATTAACACACAACTTATTGCCATGTTTGTTGCTGAATAATTAATTTTCAAACGACCAATAATCATAGCAGCCTAGTAAATAAATACTACAGTGTGTCAGATTTTGGGAGGCATGGCAAATGGAACATGAATCCTCAAGGGTCATTCAGAGAACCATGGGGAGGCAGGCTATTCACCCCAAACAAAGGGTGTCTGTTGACCAAAACACACACACACACACTTCCAAAATACTTTACAGCTGACTCAGTTCTGCTCTAGGGCATTGCAGTGAGTAAGTGTAGCAGGTTTTGGTGTTTTTTGGCAGTTGGTCATCAAGGCATCACAGTGAAATCACAGGTTAAAGAAGAGTGAGTCACATTTTAAACAATCCCTCAAAAACATCATCATGTTAACAATCCAGTGCAGCTGGCAGATGCACCATGACAAAACGATTGGCAACAATGTTCAGAGTCTCATTGTTTAATGCAGAGAAAAAGAGTGTGAGAGAGAAAATAGAGGTATATTTATTTTACTTGATAGAGCATCAATAAGATAATTAGAAAATGAAAGCAAATATTAAATATTAATGACTTTTTGTTGATTTTTAGAAGTCAAAAATAAATATCACTTTACCGGCACCCAATGAAATATGGTAGTTCTGCCAATTTTACAGCGCTATTTTATTCTACCACTGAAAGACGCATTTTAAATATGCCATAATCTTTGCATCATTATTGACCAAATTGTATGTTTTTATTAAATAATTTATGGTCAGCAAATAAACAGTAATCGTCCAATAAAATGCACAGAAATGCATTCTCTGTAGAGAATTTGTATTTATGCGCAAACTATTACTGTATTTCCAGACTGTATTTGGATTGGATTGATTGTTGAAAAGTAATAAGTTCCACAGTTCAGGGGCCTCTCCACATTTCTGTAATTTATGTTTTTGCAGAAGATGAGTATCTGCTGATCTAAGACCACAAACAGACAAAAAGATCAACCAGATCAACCTCTGCAGTTCATTCAAAACAGAGGTGAGAGGTTCTCTCATTTGCATTAGTTGGGATTCATCCTGCTGCATTTTGTACACTGGCTTTGTAAGTTATAGGGGATTAACTGTTTGGTAAAAAGAGCACCACAACAATCAATCCTGGTGTAACAACTACATGAATAAATTGTCTGCCATCTAAGGCTTAATTTCCCATAAATGAAATTCGGATTTAGTTCCATGTATCAGTTTCGTCCTGATTACGCAGAAAACAATTTTGGACCATGCACTGAGAAATCTCGGACAGACAATGTTTCTGCCTGTCAACAGAGTATTGACTTAATGGAAATGTGTAACCGAGTATCACCAGTGCTGCAATGCAAATTTATCTCACGTTTCCTGGCAAAACTTCTAAGAGGTATCATGTCGTGCGAAAAAAGTAGTGGCCCTGTAATGGAACCCTGAGGCACTCCAATGGAAACCCTTAAGTGCTTAGTTAAATAACTTCACAATGTAATAAGAAACGTCCTCTTAGTGAAATGTGATTTAAACCTAAAGCAGCACCTGAGAGGACTCCCCAATTTCCAAGTTAATGGATTAGGTCTGGTAATCAACAGTCTCATTTAAAATCAAGTAAGTAAGATCCAGTAGGTTAGCACTAAACCTCATTCATGATACAGATCAATACTATCTCTGAACTACTATAACCTGAGTGAAAAGTCTTCAGTATACTATTATATAATTATTAATGAATTGTTTTATTACATTCCCCAAACTGCAACTGTTTAATCGGTGATACAGAATTATGAAGTGAGTTACTAGAAGAAAGAAATAAAAGAAAGAAAGAACCAAAGAAGAAGAAAGAAAGGCCTCCACCCAGACACCGTGTGTTCCTCTGCCCACTGCAGCAGCTTTTTCCGAGCCGTTCATTTGCTCAGGCTGGACAAGCCGAGGCTTTGACCATTCCACCCACAGAACATCAAAGGCAGCGAGGGAACCCTCAGTTTTATATTCTGCTTCCAGAAGCTTCCATTCAGGACAACCACAGCTTCCCCAACTTTTAGCCTCAAATGTTCCACCCATACGTACACTGAGCATCTGATATTTATTGAAAGTTCTGATATTTAATGGAAGCTTAACTAGCCACAACTTTCGACTTTGCCAGCTGCATTTTGATTGGTTGTCTGCATGTCCATGTGTATGCACTTCTGTAAATCGATCATTTGTTTTCAAGAGACACAAAAAAACATTAAAAACGTTAACATTATGTTTTAAGACAATTTCTTTGAAGCCTTAATAAAATAAAGCAGCAAATATCTAACAGACGTCTTACTTCGTTTCCAACAGGATATTTTTGTTGTAGCACCATTTTTGAAAACCTCCCATGTCGCTCAAAAAGAATGGTCTGTGATTGGCTGATTTGTATGAACTCATACATGGTCAAAGCACAACATTGTTGGGTTAGGATTTTACATTGGGGCCCTGGAATATGTTGCTATTTGACAGATACTCATATGTCCTGAACTATTTCTTTTCTTCAAAGAACTCAAAAGACCCATCCAGACACATCTCCATGGTTCACCAGGCAAAAGTCATCTCTAACATGCTAACAAAGCAGCTAGCAAGATGTTGTTAATAAAAGCTAGAAATCAGTGTTCACCCAAATCACTTCTCTAAACCTGATTAAACCACATAGTTATGTGGTGCAGATTTGTGAATGTGGTTTAGGACAACCATGACTTTCTGTGAGCTGTAAAAATGAACAGAACTTCAGCTTTACAGACAGCCATTTCAGACACTCAGACATTTGGAAGTTTTGAGAATATACATACCAAAAAAAGGTTTGGGTGAGTTCTGACTTCTGGTGTTGGCTAAAAATGATAATCTTGTAGCAACAAATTAAAGAAGCAAAATGTGGACTCTTGGTTAATAGACTACTATCTGGTCAGAACGAAAACTGTTCACCCAACAATTCCTTTTAGCCACCTCACAGAAAGCTACGAAATGACATGGTAACATGAATTGACATAAGCTTCTTCACTTATCAGTCACTTTTGTGTCAATCATGGTTTCAGTCTTATTATCCTCAGTAGAGAATGGAGCTTTGAGGCATCACAAACTTTTTTGGGCTAATGAGGATTTTAGCACAGCGCTTTAATGCACGGGTCACAAATACCTGGTTCATATGACATCCGCATTCCAGCTCGAAGCCAAACAATCGCCTGACAACCAAACTACTCACACACACATTTCTCGCAACTCTATATAAAGTTCCCGTTAAAGGGCAGTGCTGCCCTTTAAGGCTCGCAAACCAAAAACCTGTGATTAAAAATATAAAACATGTGGTGTGTGTGTGTGTCTCCACAGGACACACGCCAGGCAAAACTTCATTGTCATCATCATAAATCAAAGAATTCCGCCACAAAATGTTCTATTTTAGACCTTTTTTAACTCGAATAATCAGATACGACGCGTAGGCTAATAAAAAGGCTATTTTCAACAATTATGTCTGAAAATGTCTGGCAAACAGTCACAGCAAAACACTACAAACATTCATGCAGTGGGTTTTAGATTAAGCTAATAGATAAGAGTCTGTTAAAAACAATATTAACAAATGAAAGCCCCTTGCCTGCCAAATGTGGACAAGAAGGGGGTTGTACTTGCTGTAAAAATATCATTCCAAATTCGTCAGAATGTAATCTCTGGAGTCCACGTTTTGCTTCTCCAGTTAAGGTGCATCAGTAGTCACTTAAACACCCCAAAAAATTACAATAAAATACATAAATACTTTAAATTAATTGCTTTAACCTGCCCATACAGCAATCAGATGTCAGAGAATTTCGTAGTGTGAACTATTAATAAAAAAATATTTAAAATTTGGTGAGGTAAAGAGAACACAGGTACTATTCAGGTGTAAAAAAATACTGTAAAAATGTTCAGTTTCTCAGTTTTTATCTTCTATAGGTGGATGTATTGAACTGAAGAATTTTGCCTTATGGCTGACCATACTTCTCCTAATTTGCAAATAAATATATTGTCCTTTAAAGCAAAACTTTAAAGGATATTACAAAATTATGCAGCATTTACAGAACTTGAATAATTCAATTAAAACAAATCTCTTGTTCACTCAAACAAAATGTTAAGAATTAGTTTTATCCCCCAACTGGTCTCACTGTGAGAGGAGTGTGTTGATTACAGCAGTGTTTTTATACATTTATACAAATTGCAGTTGTTTTTTTTCCCCGGAGCTGCATATAAACACAAACAGTCGTGTTGCTAATGGAATTTTACTTCAAGGAGAAATCTAGAACCAAACATTTGCTCTCCTTACAAGTTGTCCCCAAACTTTTTACAGCTAGCTTCTTTGTTAGCATCAATTGGACCAAATTTTTGGCCCAATTAAAGATATGAACTGCAGCTCCATATAAGGCAGGGGAGGGTCAGGCCTCATATAATCTATAGCTGACTTTCTAATGTGGTTTCTGACACTGTATGGGACACAGCTATGCATTAGCTGACTGAAGTACATAATACCGCTAAAAGCCATCTAGAAGCCTGAATAGGGTCGTTCTTTGGACCACTATTAGGGAGGACATAAAAATGCCACACACATACACACACACACAGCCAATTTCGTAAATCTACCGCTGTTCCAGCAGATTGTCAGCGGTTTTGCAGCCGCCTCTGACCTCGCAGTCAATCAGCTCCTTCCTGCCTGGCATTTAAAGAAGCACGGAGAGTGTGTGCGAGAGCCAGTGGCCTGCGGGGCTTCCTCTGAGAGATATAGAGCTCAGGAGATAAGCTTCAGAACCACAGCATCATCACACAGGATGGGAAACTACTGCCGAACCCTTTAACCTCAGCAGCTACACACACAGCACAACTCAATGCACCTCACAGGCTCAGGCACCATGTGTATGTCTGTTTTTAGCTCTTTCTGGGGACCATAAAATGCCACACTTAAAAGCGCAAATATATATGCAACCAGTGTTGAAGTGATTTAACTGTACACATTTTCCTCTTTACTAAATTAAGTTTAGTTTGTGTCTGATCAGACCTACTATGTTTGCGGATTATATAAACAAAGTTAACAATGGCTGTGAATGGAAGCAGCTACTAAAAGCTCACTCACAAAAAGCTATTATATGAAATGATTACAAATTCACTGATTGAGAAAATGTCTGAAATATTTAGTTACATTAGATAGTTTTGAGAGGTTTTTATATAAAATTTCACTTTTTAAATTCATTAATGAGTGTATTTTTGTGGTGACTCCTGGCTTCATTCATGACCACTGTAAATAAACCAGAGCTGGTAAGATTCTCTACAATTACCCTTTTCCCATCGAGCCCCAATAATTTATGTAGAATTTTTTTTATCTGGTAGAGTTCCCATTTAATGTGAGGATAAATTTGGGGGTAGAATATTATCATTTAGTTATAATCATACAAAAGTGCATGGAAATATGCTACCAAGTCAGAAATACCCTGTGTGTGTGCAGGGGGGGTGAGGGGTCAGTCCAACATCATCAAAACAAGTGCAGGAAGTTTAAGCGGAGTTACATCTGAAGAGGCGAGAATGATAGATGAGGTTGGACTGGAGAAAAGGTTGGAAAGGCCGACAAAGGCCACGGGGGAAACCGGAGAAAAGGAAGAGGACGGAGTGGGACGGGAAACGAAAGTGTGTCAGGCTTGTTTTTATCAGTGGCCCTCAGTTCACCCATCAGGGAGAACTATGGCAAAACAGAGGAGGAGGAATGTTTGAGACACATTGACCAAACTTCGGTCCGAACAAACCAGGGCAATGGACGGGCGCATCTCACACTCGCCTTTGAATCAAAACAAACAGTCAGGCTTTTTACAGAAGCACAGGCTGCTGGAATCGAGGTACTGCTTCACTGAAAAGGCCAGTTCAGCCAGTTTCCTCCCTTTCCACAAAGCCAAGTGTTCAGCCAACACAAAAACAGTATCTCTGATTTTAACCCTGAAGCTACATGCCTAGAGAAGCTAGGCCTGCAGTTAGCATAATGCATAATGCTTATTTTATAGCATCTATTGTTAGCTTCATTGGCCTCATAGGCTCCAGGGCTAGAACTGATGAGGCTAAAGTCAGACACTACGGTCAGTTGGGTAAGAGTAAAATGGCTTTTTGATTTTTCTCTGATTTTAGCCCTGAAGCTACATGCCTAGAGAAGCTAACAGAAGCTTACACCCCAACCATTAGCAGGTGCTAAAATTTTGCAGATGAGCCACAGTATGTAACTGTAGATCCAAAGCAGGTGTTGCAGAAGGTCTTTCTGCTAGTGATGAACGGGTGCGGGGGGTTTTAGGCCAGACATTTCTAAAATATCGTGGGTGCGGATGGGCAGGTCAAAAAGCTACAAAACGCACTTCATTATAGATCAAAACCTGAAACTAAACAATTTGTAAACTATTTGTTTTTTTTCCTCGGATCGGGTGAGGTTTTATTATCTACGCGTATTTTTACTGGTTAGTCGGAGCTGTTTAGATCGGTGGGTTTGTGTGGGTTAAAAAAAAAAACAGACCAACACAACACTATATTCTACTAAACTGAGTTCAGTTCCATCAGCTGCCCCTTCCCTAATTAATCCTACTGCCCAGCAAATGGGCTGCTTGACTGTGTGTGTGTGCGTGTGTGTGTGTGTGTGTGTGTGTCTCATATCTGATGCCAGCGGTGTGTGCCAAGCTTGTTCCGCCTGAGTGGCAGTGTGAAAGTCTAAGTCTCCGAAGAGTAGAGCACTACGACCCCATTCAGAGCAGCTTACAAAGCTTAGAGCCCACATACTGCCAAACACACACACACACACACACACACACACACACACACACACACACACACACACACACACACACACACAC
>JBBKCR010066068.1:0-10262 GCA_037577295.1 Ladigesia roloffi | reverse complement strand
GGTTAAATTAAGGGAACAGTTTACAAATGAATGGGCACTTAATTCAAATTAAGGTGTTTGGTGCATAAATTAAGGTAATATTAAGAATATTTTAAGTACATTGTGTTTCAAAGTGTATACATGCTCTACATCGGTATAGTGGCACAAAATGTCACTGAACCTGAAATGCTACCTTTTATTTATGAATGTGATTAGCCAGTCTGTGTTGATATTTATATTACATTACATTCATTTCACAGAGACTTTTGTCCAAAATTAGGAGGAAACACTTAAGCTTTAGGACAGTGTGAAAACCAGAAGAGTGTTCTAAGTGCTAGATCTTTAGGTAGTGACTAGCACAAGCAGACGTAGGCTTAATCAGAAGAGCAAGGCCCCTCTGAATAGATGACTTAAAAGTTAGCATCAACTCTCTAGGTTAAGTGAGCAAAGTTTTTTTATTGATGTTTGACAGTGGATTCAACTTTGCTCCACTCTGAGAACAAAACACAGGCTGGGTCTAAATAAAGCCCCCCAGTTACTGACGGACTCTGTCAAAGCTCAGTCTGTCTGAACGCCCACTTAGCCGCTTTGGTTGGTGCTGCAGAGACGTGGCGTCGCTGCCGGTGGCATGAGGGACTTCCTCGTCGCGTCCCACAAAGCTGCACATTCACAAAGCCTCCTGACTAAGTTTCCCCCTGGCAGGACAGACATGTTTGTGGGAACGTAGCGTAGCATGCTAGCATCTGGAGCTGGGACTTCAGCCTGGGCTTCTGTTCGCTTTGATTCCAAAGCCTGCACGCTGGAGAGTTCGCGCCGTGACGTCAACTGCTGCTGGTGATTGAACAGACAAGGAAGAAAATAAAGAGAGGGAGATGAAGAGGAAAGAAAGCCATGTAGCGGCGCAATCAGGAATGTCTAGCGTCAGAGAAGTAGAAGCAAGTCTCGCTGCTTGTGGAGCCCTTGAGGGCCCCCCTGCCAGCCCACATTTTTGAACGTTTTTCCGCCTTTCAGCCACCCACACTGGTAATCATGGGCTGTGGTGTGCTGATTACCTGGCTCAGGTGTTTTGGAAGCTGGAGCAGAACCAAAAAATCAACTGCTCGAGGGTCCTTCAAGTGCTTTTTTGCACTGCTGGATAATCTCTAATGCATTCGCAGAGGCTTCTGACACCATGTGAACTTCTGTACAATTATATATAAAAACTGTGTGTCAGAAACCACTTTCTCCAATATGCTTGAGAAAACGTGAAGTAAGATTTTGCCAAGTTTTCAAAATTGCCCCATAATTCAGAGTTTGGGGCTCATTCAGAGTGAGTTTGAGAAAATGTTCATTGTAGAGGAACCAATTTGGATTCCTTTAAAACTCAAAATAGCTGTTTTATTTACTCTCCAAACCCACCAGTGAAACAACACGTCTTATGAGCATTTATATGGAATGTTGATGGTGGCAAAACAGTGGCAAAACTCCCCATTCTTTTGGGACTATTTTGTCTCATAACCCCCTGCATGTATCCCTCCACCATGAATGGGTTTAGGGCAAAAACTTCATAACCAGGGATTTTCTGTAAGGAATTTTTAGAGACAGACGTCTGGTTCCACTACTGGGAACAATTCTGACCAAACCCTCTCAGACAAAGACTCGGTTAACAGTTGAAGCACTTAATTATGCCATTTTTTTTACATTGATGGATTTCCCCTAAAGTTATGTCTCACCATCTGTGTCCGAGCCTGAAACTCAAAATTATAAATTAGATATTTTTGTGCCATTAGGCATAGAAATCTCCAGTGTTATTAGACTAGACACCCAAGTCTTAGGTAGAGCTCAGTCATGTGGAAGCTGAATTTAGATTTATTTATTTTTTTTGGCACTGCAAAAAAAAGAGAGAGAGAGATACTGGAAAGGTCAGTGGATGTGTAGTCGACAGTTTGCTCGCAGATTTGCAGTCCAGCTCACTGCGGGTTTCCCCTCGATGAGAATTTCTCCCCCAAACAGACTCTTTCAGACAGGTGGTATATTAAAAAGAACAATGACCTTCAAATTCCAGAATGTACTGATATATTACAATACCCTTCATTTGGCAAGGTGTGGGGATTGCTGGAATATACGTAACATGACTTTATTTTCTAGGCTACATGACAGGTTTCGGCATCAGTGTCAACATCACTTATAACTAAGCAGGAAAGATCATTGTAAAGCTTTCCATTCTAGCTAACCAGCAAAGCTAATAGTTGACAAGTCTTTGTGAGTGAAATCTCATATTGTGGACATGTCATTGACAAGCATGGCTCATACATTGTGGGGCAACTGGTGGCCTAGTGGTAAAGACATTGCCTTGTGGACTGCTAGTGGCACCACTGATGTACCCTTCAGCAAGGTACCATCCTCACACACTGTTCTTCCATTTAACATCAAGCTAAAATCTAAAAAGTTATCAATAAATATAAAATGTATTCTTTACACATTCTAGGAAAGTCAGACGTGATCAATAGAGATAAAAGTTTGTGTACTTTCAATGTTACTTCGAGCTCAACAGTCTTTTGATTTTATCATAAATTTAATCTGTGAAATTAAGTTTGTAAAGGTAACAAGTGTGGCCAAGTCCTAAGCATGAAATGAAGATACATTTAAGGCTTCGTTCTTCATTTAAATTAAAGCCAACCCGTAATCTGACAGACTATTTTTCGTGTAACTGATAGCTAAATGGTAAAGCTAAGACTGATTTTCTAGTGTACTTAGTCTATAAAGTTGCTGTTTGTTTTTATTTTGGTCTAAGATACTGGATCCTGACTGACAGGCAAGTGGGTTCGGTTTTCCCCTTCCTAATCTCAGCCTGCTAATTTATGCGGGACACTCTTGTTTCGTTTTCGGCGAAGTTTCGTTTCGGTCTGCGTTACATTTTGGAAGGAAAAGCGCGAGAGAAACGAGCTCAATTGTCTTCATCCCCCCAGTCCATCATCCTGAAGCAGACGGCTCCAGTGAGCGAGGAGAGGATGGAGACCGGATGGAGGGATGGATGGGAGGGGGGCTGCTTTAAAAGAGCTTATATCCAGTTTTGACTCTTTTTCATATTCGGCTGAATAATTTAGCAGAGAGCAAGAGAGAGAGAGAAAGAGAGCGAGAGATAGGGGGAAAGAGAGAGAGAGTGCGGGGGCACGGTGGAAAACGCGTCTAGCAGACAGATGAGCTTTATCTTGCTTTAGCATGTGTTAGCGCAGCTCTAGGCTGCCAGTCCGCCAGCATTGACTAGCTGTCAGCCCACTTTTCCTCGCGGATTGGAAAAGACCACACAGCTTTCATTTCCCCACATCAGAGAGGAAAAGGAGAAAAACGTCTGCACCTCGCGCTCCCTCCCTGCCCCCAAACCGTCGCGACGCTCCCTGTTTTTCATGCTAACTTTCTCGCGAGAAAGTGATCGTTTGCAAATTACAGGAGCAGCTAAAAGTTTGAACGCACCCGAGCATAAACCGTGCTGAAAGATGAAGCTGCCAGTCAGGATTCAGGACCAGATGGATGGATGTACGAGGGCACAACTAGCCTTTAGCTCACGTTGGTAGATGTGATATCTCATCCCACTTTTTGCATGTCCAGATATCATATTGATTCATATTTCAGAATGTACTGATAACATAAGAATGCACTTTACTTACAGGTGAGGCTGCAATACAGACATAAAGTGTCCAGGATATTTTTATAGTGAAAACATTGAAGAGACTATAAATCAGAAATATATTGTAACATTTAATGCCAAATTGAATACTTATTCAAACCAAATATTACCGTTTAAATGATGAAGCTGGGCTGTGGATGAAAAAAATATTTATGTCAGAAAGTATGTTTGTAAAATACCATCTTTCTAGGCAACATAAAGCCTAAACTAAATAGCGTAGACATAATTTAAAAAACTACTTAAAGCTAATCTGAAAAACAAAGACACGATATGGACAAAAGTATTGGGACAAATGTTTTTTAGTGTTTAGGCCATTTTTCCAAATTAGTGTTGAAGAACCTTTTCTATCCCAGCATGACTGTGTCCCAGTAAACAAATTAACACCATTCGAGGACACTAAACTCCGTCCAGGTCCTTTGGGATGAACTGGAACGGAGATTACGAGCCAGGCTTTCTCGACCAGCATCAGTGTCTGACATCATGTATGCTTAACAGAATGAATGGGCAGATATTCCCACAGAAACATCCAAATCTAGGAAAAGATTTTAAATTTATTAAAGACTATGTTGGTGTAATTGTCCCAATAGTTTTGTCCATATCACACATGTATGTTTAGGGTTTCTCATACTAGTAGATATCTCAAAGATAGCCAGTAAATCTAGTAAAATGAGTAATTACTAGTTTAAAGCTAAAAAAATCAATTTTATTTAAATATTCTTAAAGCTTAGACCATGGTAGTGACAGTGACACAAGGGGTGGGTTTTTTTATCCATGCCCAGTCTGTTAGCCATCCTCCAGCCCTTGATCAATTGTCCGTCTGTGACCACAGAGTGATGTTTGTGGGTGGATGACCACTCTTATCCTAGCAATGACACACACATACACACACTGCCAGTGTCATTGCTGTGCTGAAAACAGTCCATCGCCCACATAATATATGGACGGCACCAGCCCTGTGGTCAGAAACTGACCAGTGATGAATGGGGAAGGAGGGCAGATCAATCAGAATCATAAAGCCTGCTTACGCAATCTCTGCACAGGCACAAGGCAAAGACACAAAGGCAAGAACAGTTTAAACTACAGAATGAAGCTAAAAGAAACTCCAGGAAGTGTCTGAAAACCAAATGCTCTGGTCAGTTAAAGAGATGCATATAAATACTGTAGATGAATAAACAAAATTATGTCTGAATGAGTTTAGTAGTTACACAAATAGTGGCTGGAAGTTGCTTTATTCACTGACTGCTCATGACACAGGCGTAAAAAGTGATATTACACATAATACACATAATTGTAATGATTTGGCGTACCTCGGTATTTAGAAAAAAGCAAATGTGGTGAAGCCCATGTAGTAGAGTTACAAAGTAGTTGTTTCTAATAAAGTGGCCAATGAGCAAAATTTACATTTATAGCATTTAGTAGATGGTTTTATCCAAAGCGACTTCCATTCCCTAACTACAGGGGTTTAAGGGTCTTGCCCAGGAAGGTGGTCTGCTGAGGGTAGAATTCAAACTTACGCCCTCTTGGTCCAGAGGCAAGTATCTTACACTCTAGGCCCATTAGTTTCTGACCCCAGAACGTAGCAACTGCTATTGTACATTTAAACATTCATTCATTTACATGAGTCCATCCTGAGAGGTTTTGTTGTGAGATGATCTGGCCAGGGCGAGGGTTCCAGTATATGTGTGATTGGCAGCCGGTTGGGAGTGGACTCTGCTGAGAGTTCAAGCTGGAGGAAGATGGATTAGCAGAGTTTAGCACAGTTTCAGCTGCCCTGTCAATCCATCTGAGGTTATAGAGACACCTGCAGCTCAGACACAAGTCCTTCTCCATTACTAAAGCCGTCACTGATACTAATGCCGATCCTCACAGCAGGAGACACGGAGCCTTTAAAGGACTTGTTCTGCTAATATTCCTCTCCCATTACTGACCCACGCAGTCAGTCAATTCAAAACCAAGATTCAACAATCTTTCTTAGTTACATGTACCATTATATAGGTACAACAAGTGGTGAAATGAACCCCTAAAACATCTGTGTGCCATATATAGTTACAATAAATTGAAGAGAAAATGAAAGGCATGAAACATAAGTAGGTAAAATATATTCAGATAAACATTAAAGGTGTAAACAAGATCAAGTTTCAAGGTTATTTTACGGTCATAAGCAGCTTTAAACTTAGTGTGAAGGGATGTTTCTCCGTGAGCCACAGTGCAGCTTACATTCACTATAGTGCGAGTTCTGGCAGAAAGGCCCAGACATCACAGTCACCTCTACTCAGAGGCGGGAGGTTTCTCCTTGCAGCTGATTGGCTGAATGTTCTCATGTTTTTTGTTTTGTTTTTCCTGTAATTTTATGACTGTAAATTCCATTAATTTATTACTATACTTACCTGCTTATACCTAAGAAAATGTGATGCATTAAATACAGTGCAGTCTATACCGTGGTAACATTGGTTTTTACATTCTAGTAACTGTGAGAATTCAGTGTAAACTGGATGGATATGGGTTTACCTTTACATTTACTTTAAAGGTCATGTATTAAGCTGAGATGAAAAGGAAATTGAAGTGTTTTGGGAGCATATTCAGGGGCATATTTAGTGTCTAATTTATAAAAATAGGCATTTTTAGGCAACATCACAAGTTCATGGTTTTGGAACGTAAACCCTGCTATTGTGAGTGGTTGCAGGTTGCAGCTATAAAAGATAAAACCTGAGAACCTGAACATTTTTGTCATGGTGTCTTACTTGTTCTTTTCAGAGCTGTATAATGTTGCAATAGATTAAAAATTGGACAATCTGAAGTGTACAAAGTACAGAATA
Organism: Ladigesia roloffi; assembly: GCA_037577295.1. Classification (NCBI taxonomy): domain Eukaryota; kingdom Metazoa; phylum Chordata; class Actinopteri; order Characiformes; family Alestidae; genus Ladigesia; species Ladigesia roloffi. The sequence continues at coordinate 3,800 of JBBKCR010066068.1, read as the reverse complement.
CAGTGTGTACTGTAAAGTGCAGCGTAGTTGCTGATGATTGCGTAGACATAAATAACAGACGGCAGGTGAGGGAGAGAGTATACATCCAAGACATGTTTGGCCTCCAGATCTGTACGGCTGACGTAAGTAACAAGAAATAGATATTTAATTGGATTCAGAAAGATCCTGATCTCATGGCCAGGGCGGTTTGCAGAGAAATGTAACGCTGGATCTGAACTGTTTGTGTATCCAGCACCCTACACTCCTCATGAATGTGCAACAGTATTCGGTTCTGATGTGTCTCCCTTCCTCTGCAGGCATTCCCGGTAGCGACTACATTAACGCCAACTATATTGACGGGTACCGAAAGCAGAATGCCTACATAGCGACGCAGGGCTCGCTGCCGGAGACGTTCGGGGATTTCTGGCGAATGGTGTGGGAGCAGCGCAGCGCCAACATCGTCATGATGACCAAACTGGAGGAGCGCTCCAGGGTAAGGACGTTTCTGCACACTTCTGGGATGAACCTGATTCAGAAATGAGTTCATTTCAGAAACTAGCTCATTGTGTCGTGTGCAAAAGTTTTGGCACCCCTCTATGAATCATTTATGTTAAGGTGACATTTTTACTGACCGTAACATATTTTGTAAAATGTCAAATGTGGCCTGTACAAAAAAAGAACCATTACATTTGTTTATTTTTCCTACTTTATTTTTCCAATCTTAAAAAATCAATCCAATAACTATTGTGCACTAAAATCAGATTCGTTTTTCAACCAGAGGTGTTTGTAAACCATTTGCGTACGACTGTGGGTGGGCGTCGTATATTTTTGTTTTGAACATACACTTGCGCACACACACATACACATATTTATCAGGACTGGGCATGTTAATGCGTTATTATCGCATTAATTCATGAATTATTTAACACTGATAATTATTTTATCACGTGTTAACGCAGTTTTTTTAAATTCCGTTTATTTTGAAAGTTAGTTCCTTTTTTTTGTGCTCATAAGTGCACGCGGCACTCAACTCCATACATAGATATTTATTTTCAGTGTTTATGGCTCCTTATTTGTTTAAAGTGTTTGCAAACAAAATGTTCTGAAACTTTTGTTCATATAGGAGTCAGTTAAAAATAAAAGTGTGCAATACACCACTTTTGAATAAATTTTTTTTATTTTGCGTGATAACATGCAAAAATATTTTCATCGTTGCCCAGTATTGTAAGATACATATGTGTGTGTGCGTGTGTTTGTGTGACTTTTATTTTGTTTTTTCCTAAATAAGTTAACTTTTCAGTCCTCAGAAAAGTTAAATACACACAAACAAAAGCCATATCTTTATCCATAACTTTGCTGTGACTCATAGCTGAACATAACATTGCAGTAAATCTTTCCGCCCCCTTCATCCTTTTTTTGTCATTTTGTCCTCTTCTTAATTTGTGTTGTGTCAATTTTTGTCTTCAGATGCCTTCATATTTCTTCTCCAAGGCAAGACACACAGCATCATGTTTCCTCAAGCTTTTTCCAGCTTCACTGACCCAAGTTTTTTTATTTATTTCCCTTCTCTTATTGTTCCTGGGCTTTGATTGGCTGGTGCAGCTGAGCTTCAGCATGAACTAGCAGCTTGAAATGCTTACATTCTAGCAGAAAATGCTGGATCTGTTCAAATGTATAGTGTCCTTATCATGTTTCATAAATTTTCTGAAACAGGACTATTTTAAAGGCACCTTTACACCACCAGAAATGTTTTAAGCCAAGAAGTTTCAGCTACTGGGATAATGTAGCTAATGTAGCCTGGGACCACTAGCATTGCGCTAACAGCATGACTAAACCATCAGACACTCACCTCAAACATATTTGGAGACCTTATAAACTCCATTATGTGGTTTGTTATGTGGAGTATAGCAGTAATTATGCCTTCAATGTAAAACTGGCAAATGATACTGTAAATGAGTTTGGCAGCTTATAATCTGTCTGTATGGAATGTTTACAGTCCCTCCATATCCATTCATATCTGCTATATATCACTGTTACCACAGCAAGGACAGCATCTGCAGTTATACAACCAGCATAATTATCCTGTCAAAGCCGTCAAAGTCAAACCAGTGACACTAGCATCAAGGGGAACATCATCTCACTGATGAGGAGATTTGAGTTTAGCTGCTCTGCTGTCAGGTGCTGCAACCTGGAGGCAATACCAGAACAATTCACAAGCATCAGTAACTGTTCACAAATTTGATTTTGGAACGAGCATAAAAAAACCTCAATGCAATGTGAAGAACTGTAAAAAAACTCCATAAATAAAGGGTTACACAAAAAGGGGTTATATATGAGCTCCAGTGTGAAGATCAAGGAGGGTTCCTTCAGGAATTTGGGTGATACAGCGCCAGGAAGAGGGAGTTTTTCTATCATGTTGTCGTGTTCCATGAAGGACCGCCCCTTTCAGGCTATTGTAGTTTGCAAGAGAATCCCCAGATTGCTCTGATGGACTCATGTTAAGGCCATTTTTTTCAAACATCAGGCATGTTGATGGTATCTGTTTGAGTTCTTGGTGGGGTTTCTTTAATGTTCTCTTGCAATGGATTCTGTAGAGCACCTCAGTTTATCAAGGTGTCCAGGTAAAGGTGTTCGGATCATCATTTTGAATCACCAGCCAGTTGGTTCACTGGTTCAGGCCTCAAGTTAGACGCTCTTTGTTCTGCTTGAATGATTCATCCGTAGGTCAATGTGTGTCTCAACAAAAAAAAGGCCTCTGAAACCAGACCATCCCTTTTAGGTGATTTCAGTTAAAAGACACCATCGGGATTTTTTTCTTACTGCAGGGTAATCTGGGTAGGTTCCAGCTTGCAGTTATGGTCTCTTACTAAGGGTAGTGAAGAGCAGGGGTACCAAAGTAACAATAACTGCTTTTTCTTTCTGAAACTGTAGTACGAAAAAAATTCCCCCGATGGGTTCATGTGAGTCAGAAGGCGATTCTAATGAAACTTGAGAAGGGACTGACTTGCAAAGAGGTGTGATTTACATTCACAGGTGAAAAACAGGGACAGTTCAAATGCGTGAAAGGAAAACATGCAAGAGGCAAAATCCGTAAATCAGTAAAACCGTAAATCAGTAAAACTACTGGAAAAAAAATGACTGGAACTTGGAGTAAGCAATACAGCAAGTCAAAATTCAGTATGCAATCAACCTTACCGAAGTTCAAGTTATGACACAGTGTTTAAATACACTAGCCAAATGTTTACGTCTAGCTCACAGGTTTCCCTTGTGGTGAAGAAGGTGAACTGCACATGACTGACAAAAATATGTCTTGATAACAGCACTTGTGTGATGTTTTACTGTTTTAGTTGTATGTAAAGGAAGTGTGTTTTGTTCCTGATGTATAGAAATGGCAAAAACGTACCTAGCTTATGTGTGTGGCCGTGGCTGAGTAATCGCACAACACATCCGGCATAATTTTACCAAACCGGACTGTATTCTGTACATGAACTGCTGGCTATTCATAATCAGAATGCCTCCTGTTTAAGGGGACATTAAAAGGGTAGTTCACCCTAAAATAAAAAAATTGGTGTTTATTTGCTTACCTCCAGGGCATCCAAGTCGAATGTCACTTTGTTTTCTCAGTAGAACACAAACGCAGATTTTTAGCTTTAGCCGTAGCAGTCTGGTCATCATTTAATGGACGTGGATGGGAAACAAGCCTTTCAAAGTCCAAAAAGCTTACACAGACACGTCCAGATTACCCCCCGTGGCTCGTGACGACACATTGATGTCTTAAGACATAAAACGATCGGTTTTTGTGAGAAACTGAACAGTATTTA
>JBBKCR010066058.1:0-10262 GCA_037577295.1 Ladigesia roloffi | reverse complement strand
ATAATCTGCGTTTGTGTTCTGCTGAGGAAACAAAGTCACCTTCGACTTGTATGCCCTGGGGGTAAGCAAATAAACATAAAATTTTCATTTTAGGGTGAACTATCCTTTTAAGTGAACACTAGAATATTTTACTGCTGGGACAGAAAATCGAATGTCGTCTCTGGTGAGTGTGTGTGAAACTACGCTCCATTTGAGTATCTTAAAAAAAAATAATTAAAATGACTGAAATAACTGAACTGAAACACAGGACGCTCGATTCCTGGGTTATCCTACATAATTATGACCTGCAGATCTTGATTAAAAAACCATCACATTTTCCCACTTGTCGGTGAATATGCACCAATATATTCTACACCCTGAACACTTTATTCAAAACCAACTCTTTCATCATATGGGTTCAAATCACTCACCGCTTCTGGCTGTGCATGGAGAAGGTGATGTTAGTGTTCTCAAACTCCACATTGACCTTCTGTGGAACCATCTGGTGAAGCTTCTCCACCACTTTAATGTGCACATACTGATCTTCCACAGGATCTTTACAATTTATAAAAAGACACAAAAGCAAAGGAGAATTCAATCACACTCTCTGAAATCATACAACTCAAAAATAAATTTTCTGTCCTGCACTGCCAGATCGCAGGTCTGTGGTTCCTCTCACCGGCAGCAGGAACGCTGGAGTCTGCGGGAGCTCCTGCTTTCTGAAGGAGGAGCTGGGAGTGAAACAAGCCCTCATGAAGCTCCGCCAGCAGGGTCCTCACGCTCAGCCCCAGTTGACCCGGCCGCAGGTCCGGCAAGCTCACATCCCCGCTCACGCTCAGGCCCAGAGACACTTCGGCCAAACACGTGTCCTGCTGATCAGGGCACAGCACACACGGCACAGCTTCATACAAGCGTAGGCGTGATGTGCGATCTAGAAACCGAATTACCTTCATATATTATGTAGATGTGTGTTTGTACAACAAGAGCGTACGAACCAGTCTGCTGCTCTTCAGAACTTTACTGCTGATCTGTCCCACCGAGAAGTCCCAGCCTAACCTGAAAGGACAGTGTGATCCTTTATCCTCGCAAAACTCATCAAACATGCCCAAAATGTACAAGGAATGTTAAACCCTGAAACTGCAAGCTTATTATTCAGTAAACATTACATTTTATCCTTGTATTTATTCATTTACCCACTACAATGAATAATTCAGCGCCTACTATACCGAGTGTGTACACACACATATATAGATATATATTAGAGCTGTAACGACACACCAAACCCACAACTCGGTTCGTTTCATGATTTTTGACTCACGATTCGGTTCCTATCGCGATACATTTGCGGTGGAGGAGAGGAAAAGTTTGGAGACACCTTATCTTTACCACAAAATTATAAATCAATATTGGCTTAAATCCCGCTTCCTTTCCATTCATACTGAGAGTCGAGGAGTCGACTTGGAGGAGTCGACTCGTCTCACTCAGTTCACCGCTCCGTTCAAACAAAAGAAACTCTCCGCCCAGCTGCCCGGAGCCACAAAACTCACTCAAAACCAGTGCCGAGCTCTATTTTTTTACATGGGGTGGGCCACTGCTATTTCAGGGGGATCACACACACGCACTGTACTCACAGTTGAAATAATACATTAAAGAATTCATATGTTTTACTTGGAAAAACAGTTCATCAACAAAAACATTAGCATAAAGAAAAAACAAACCAACAAAAAATACTTCAATTAGACACAGCCGACATCAAACCGACCCGGATTAGAAAATAAAAATAAGTACACAGTTACTAACTGATCCCAGGTCTGTTTAAAACAACAGTCTGCGGGTCTGATGAGAATTGGTCAAACACTTCACGAATTTATCCATGTTGAGGGACCATGTTGTAAAACTGTTGTAACTGAGACACATTTCAAATATTTAAGGTGGCACATTTATTGTGCTCTCTATGGAATATACAGAAAATTATGATGCCAGTGTGCTTAAAACCGTGGGACCATTTAACACTTTGTGAGGTCAAAACCCGAGTGCAGCGTACAGCTGGTGCTGCTCAGCGTCTGAGCGTGTTCGTCCTGTTTCTAATCTCTATTATAACTTAGTGAGTCTAGTGAAAGTACCTAGTCTGACTCTTTTACAATTTGTAGTAAAACTACATAACATTTCGGAATGATCTCCTTACTGTTTTGTAGCCAAGATATATGTTTACAAGGTTCAAACTTCAAAAGTCTTGCTCGGACACATTTAGGGTGTGTTTTTTTTACTCTGTTTGAGGACTTCTGAAAAAAGTTGTTGTCATGTATGTTTTACACAAGATAAAAAAACATGTATTGCATATTATTATAGTTTTCCAGAATATAACAATATTTGTCACTTTGGCATTGGTGTTTTTACTTAGATAAAATACTTAGAAGTATAAAGGTTTAGCAAATTGCCTCAAAGTGCCAGAAAGTCCTCGGACCTCAGAGAGTGGATTATTACCAACCCCCCTTTTTTTTACCCTCATGGTGGTCTTTGTTGTATGTTGCCCCAATGGTCCTGGAGGAGGATATTTGTTCTCACTGTGTACTAAATGTATATGGCTGTGATGACAACAAGCTCTACCTGACTTCATTACATGACTTAAGCTTGAGTACCTGACGTTCAGGGGTCAAAATAAAATAAGCAATAGTTGTATCTGTCACCTGTTGCTTTGGTGATTGAGCAGCAGAGTAATGCCTGTGCTGGTCATGTGCCAGAGGGAGTCGGGCAGAAACAGGTTTAGCACCATCACATTAACGGAGCCAGCGTGGAGAGACAGGAGCTGTGGCAGGGAGAGATTGAACAAGCGTTACCTACAGCATTTCAAAGAAAGATTAAACTCTGAACTGTTTTCAGGAGCCTACCTGAGAGAGGAAGTGCAGCATGGCGGGGTTCATCAGCAGCTTGTGTGGACATCCCCCATGGTTTCTGGATCCCCGCTCCCTCAGGGGTTCCTGCAGGTCGATCCGCACACGCGTTTCCCCCACACACAGTGCCAAGTACCTCCTGCAACTCAAATACGGGTCCTTCAGTCAAACTGTCCACACATTACACTTTAATAATACTACTGGGATTGCCTCACACTTACGGCAAGTCCTGGTTTAGTAATTTGCTTGAAATCCATATTTGGTCAATTTCCTGCAAGACAAAGTGACAAACAAATGGGCTGAGAATTCAGAACAAATATAAACAACACTGAATCCCATATGGAAATAGTGCCAAAGGAAAAAGAAGAGAAAGTTTAGCATTAATTTGCTGGTTAAAAGACAATGCAGTGTGCATTTAGCATCTAATTAGCAACTAGTTAGCGAGTAAATGATTTATTATTTTGAAAATGAATCAATTAATCACATACATAACATTAAATACTACAAAGCATTTGTGAGATCCTGCTGTATTTCATTTATTTCACTGATATTCACATAAGCAGCTTGAGGAGTGAATTGCTTCTGGATAATGTTAATAACATTTATAAATGTGTTATAATGAACTGAAGTTTCTGATACCAGGCTTATATTTTCAATTGGAAAGGAATTACTGAGCTAAAATATTTAAATTTATTCTTTTTTTAAACAAAGTCAAGTAAAATGATGCGATTTAAAGTTACTGCATTTAGTAAAGCCAAGAAAAGTCTGGGGTAATCTGAAGTGTATGATTCAGGAAATGCAACCGAGTGCCTTATATGGTCTTACAGTTCATCTGTAATATGTATTATGAGGTTGTTTGGCTTTGTTCACTGTCACATCAAAGTAATTCACTAATCAATGATTTCAAACTGAGGACATTTAACCACTGGAGGCTAACTCTGATGTCACCGGTACTATTTAATTTTCTTCTTTACAAGCAACGTTAAAGCAAGGAGGGCTACACAACATTATTTCCCAGGAGTCCACATCCTCAGCTCCACCTCTGAATGTGGGAGATTTCTCTGACTGCTCCCTGCAGATGTAAGTAAATAAAGTGGCCGTGAGGGACCCCGCTCTGCCTTGCTTGTTTGAAATCTCAGGGTGTGAGTGTGGTGACGAATCCTCTCCAGGTTTTTAGGCTATAAGCTTTACTGAGAGCTGAACATGCCACAAGCTTTAGAAAGTTCCCTCACCAGAACATGCTGGGGCAGGAACTGGACAGTAACTCCTCGGAGTGAGAAAAACCCCACTGATCTGATCCTGAGCTCAGCGTTCAGGACGCTGTGGAAGAACCGCACAGCCAGTCTGCAGCCGATCCATCTGAACAGGAAAAGAAGAGGAAATAAAAACATCGCTCCTCTGTTTGGGGGCAGCTGGTGCCCTAATGGTCAGAGAGCTGTGGGTTCGAATCCTACGACTGTTAGGTACTCCTGAGCAGGGACTTCCACACACACAGCATGCCACACACACCTCCACCCTACACACACTTCCCCCCAAACAAACACACGGCACCATACAAACACACACTGCACACTGTGTTTCCTCCCACAGTCTCTCTGTAAGTAGTTGACAAAAGTGAGCTGTGGCAGTAATCGAGATGTGCTGGCAGTATATTATTAATAAACCATTTAAAATCCACCACTCTACTGTCCATTACATTCTATTAGACAGGCTCCTCACCTGAGAATCAAGGTGCACACAACTCCAAGAACCAAAAACACCAGGATGGCCAGGAGCAGGGCTGACATCCTGCTGAGGTTCTCACACCCAGCTGAAGTGGAGAGAGAAACAGGGGTGCTGAAGGAACATCACCTGTCAAATGGGAGTTTCCTCTATTAATTTTTGTTAAGACAAACTGGAACTCGGAGGAGAAAGTGGCATCAAATAACTGGCCAGCTGTCTGTCTGTTGCCTTAGATAAATGAAAAGGTTCAGCTAAAAATAAACCAGTTAAGAACATGGCCTCACACTATCACAGCATTATTAATCGAGCTGTGTGTATTTGTTGTAACGCTGCCGAATACAGCTAGGGACTTCAGTTAACTTTGGTTTGGTAAACAGCTCCCCTAAATGAGTCACAACGTCTTCTACCTTTAAATCATATCTTCCTCATGAAAAAATGGAGCTTCTACCTTCTCCTCAGTAAATTGAGCTTCTACCTTCTCCTTCTCAGTAAATGGATCTTCTACCCTCTCCCCCTCAGTAAATGGAGTGACTACCATCTCCTCCTCCTCAGTAATATGAGCTTTCACATTTTCCTCCTCAGTAAATGGAGCTTCTACCTTTTTCTCCTCGGTTAATGGAGCTTCCACCTTCTCCTGGAGCTTTCATCAGGGTGTTTGATGTTTGGATCTGACAGTCTCCGGTTAGCCAGAGCTAATACACAGTCTTAACCCTTCCAACTACTGATAAACACTCCACACACACACGCCCTTGCAGTGTCCTATTCTGCACTCTTTAACCTCTCACTCCAGCCCAAACTGTTAAAAAGGATTTTTGTGCTAAAATTTAATAATAGACTTGACTGATTGCACTTACATTAGCTCTCTCCTCCCGACATGAAAACAGGCACGGCAGGACTTTTAACTCGAGTTTCAAAACAAGAGTCCCTCAGCGTCCCGACTGATCAAGATGTGGACCTCCCTCCTGCACAATCAACCCCTAGCACCGGCTCTCTTCCAACCTTTAGATAATCCCTTCAAACTCTCTTCTAACCTCGTTCCCGGACTGCACTCGGTTTCAGTTAGGCACTTTTGGAATTTTATATTTGATGTGTTCTTGTGTTACATACCAATTAAACTATATAAAGCGATTAAATGCAGTTTGTCATTCCAAAATATGTTATTCCACTGATTGGTCCATTACAATTTGCTACATAATCCCATGGCTGGGTCCACAGTGGATCTCTGCCTCATGTGTTCAGGGTTGGGGTTTGAATCTGGGTCCTGTGTGTGTTTGTGAGTTGCAGGATCTCCTTGTGGTAGCGGGAGTCTCCAGTTTCTCCCACAGGATCTCCTTGCCTCACACCTGTAGGCCCCCGGGCAGGCGTGGGCCCCCACTACCTTCGCAAGGACTGAGTGGTTACAAAAAATGAATGAAATGATTGGCTGAAATATGAGCTGGAAAAAAGTGGAGGTAAAATGAGAAAATATAACCATTTTATTGTAGTGCCCACTGCCCAAGGCCTACAACTGTCTTCTGAGTTTTCTTAGATATGTAATGTTAATGAAAAAAATAGTAGTAAATCCAAAAAAATAAATCGTTTGTGTTTGTTTTTAAAACTCCTTCTCATAATAAAAGTATTAGTGCAGAATTATGGTGGTATAAACATGCACAAATCTTTTTAAAGGTGTGGAATGTTAGGAAGTCTGGTTCCCATCACCAGCACTGTGGACAACTTTGACCAAGTTTCTACGGAAATTCACATTAAAGCCCTCATAATATATAAATTCAATGTTCATTTATTTGAACAGACAAATCTTTCACATAACCGTGGCAAAAATGCAAAGCATGAATAATACAAGCGAAGGAATGTTGTCACACCTCACTGGTCTGTTATTCATCATTAGGAGTGATCATTTAGAACTTCGCTTCATTTAGAACGTTGATCACTGATCATTTATAACACAGAGTCAGCCTGTTTATATGCCAGCGATTTTTCAGGTTCAAATACTAAATCAAAATAACAGACAAACATATGCCATGAATTTTAAAGGCGATGCTTTAAATGTTTGTATTTGTAGACGGATGTGAAAATATGAAAACCAGCAAGAGGACACTGCAACAGAACAGCTTCAGCTCCCATGGTGTGATGTTAAAACGCCAGGACATTGTGTTGGGATAATTCTGAAGGACGTTATACTGCCGCTTTCTGTTTATTATGTTTGGCATACCATTCGTCACTCTTATCCGCAGCCATGGCCTGTGAAAGAAACAAACAGGAACACTGTTACAGCGGTTTTTCAGAAAAGAGATCGCCTCTAAATTGTCCTAGAAAATGATTTTTAGCTGTTGCGGGTTACTGACCCCTGCTGGACAGAAAATATACAGCAGCTATAACCTCCCTGAGCATCAGGGGGCGCTGCAGCACAGTTCCTGAATCAGGAAGACAACTCTGTTCGTGGAAGGCTGGAATCCAGCAAAGTTGACCTGCCAAGGCAGGCGTGGCTCAGCTCCGGGTTAGTGTGTTTGCGGAGATTAATGAATAAACTGTGCTGGACAGAACCAGAGCTGCACACTGCCCTATAATGTTAAAATACTAATGGTCAAGTTGATCATATACACAGGTCCCTCCTGACTACCATTATTCACATTTAGCCTGGCCTAGTCCCTGCTTGATCATTTTAGAGTGGAAATGTGGGAAAAAATATGAATTACGGCTATAGTGCGTTTACTGGTTATAATGTCCACACAGTTCATACTGCTCAAACAAAAAATTTTATGTAGTGGCAATTGTCAGCACACACCTTCAAAAAGGTACTCCGGCTGCTATTTTCACTCGTCTCCCACCACTATATACGCTCACACTGGTTATACTGGCTAATCTTTATTCAATCCTTAAACCACAGCAATTTTTTTCCTTATTTACTTATGCACAGTGAGCTGTTAAATCTCACCCTTACCATATTTTATTCTACTTATTTGTTTACAATGTTTTATGTTTACTGTACATGTTTGACAGAGAGATTTTTTATAATATTTAAACAATCTCTCTGTTCACTGTATATTGTTGAGAGGACAAATACTTGACTTTAAGCGCTAAGTGTGAAATATTTCCTTCCAAATACATTCTTAATCAGCCTACAGAGCAGCCACATGTAGAGTATGTGATGAAAGTTGAGATGGTATTCACTGTGTTTGTTTTTGGAACAAGCAAATTTGAAACATAATGCTTCAAAATTAAATGTGCTGGGTATCTGACACACGTTCCAGATGTTCTGTTTCACGCTGGACCTGGGAACTTTCAACAACAACCAGAGCAGGTCTCCTCCGGAGAGGGGTCCATGGATCCCTGTGGCTGTTCTGAGTGTTAGAACCCGAGAGACACCGAATATCAGCAGGTTTCGTGAAGCGTTCGCAGGGTCGACATGTGAAGCGTTCTCTAGAACGTGGGTACAGGTGGGGAAGGGAAGTGCAAAGAGGAAGGGAATATGTTCCGATTCCTGTTATTTTATTACTGTTCATTCCTAAAATAAAGCTCATATCCCACAAGCTAGGTAGAGAGTCTAATAATAATCACCTTATCAAGCAGCTCATCTCCCCGGGGGTCCACAGCCGAGAGCTGGCGGAACGCCTCGTCGCCCACGAAGCAGATCTCATGTCTGTCCTGCGGAACACAGTAGCTGCGTTAGACTGGATCTCAGTCTGGGTTACGGTACCGCTCGACCCCCCCCCACACTTACAGGGTCCGCCAGGATCACCACCTCCACCGTCGCCTTCCCGGGGGTGTCCAGGCTCACTAGAGGTGTGACGATGGTTTGATCTTCTTTTTTCATCAGTGCCTCTATACCAGATAACTGTAAAAAATGACCCAGACGTCTAAACACGTGTATATGGCAGCAATTTTTCTGGTTCAAATTAGAGGTCGACCAATATATTTTTTAATGTATCTGCATCGGCCGATATCCAAGTGCACTACGCCGATTTACAGACAGGCACCTCTGCGGGCAGCCCAGTATTATTGTTGCTGTGGAACACGTGGCCCATGCTGCTTGTGCTGGACCCCAGCCTCTGTTCCCAGTGAGAGTATTTAGTGAGACTGGAATGATCTATGACGAGAAGAGTAGTCGCTCACAGGAGAACATGCAGAACGTTTGTGTTTCCTGCACGAGAACCTGCAGCTCTTAGACTGGGAGTACTAACAACTTTCAGTGAGGGACGGGTGGGGGGAGAAAGACCCGGGGACTAGAAGTGGGAATAAAACTGAACATAATACAAACAGCAATGTGTATGTTTAAAATGTTTCCTTACATTGGTATTGTTATTGTTAAGTTGTTTTAGTTATTTAAGTTTATATTTATATTTAAGTCACTATTCAATAAATGGCAAGTTGAGAAATGTTATGTATCTATCTTTGTATTATTAGTGTGATATTGTACCTCAGATAGATGCGGAAATGTTCAATTATTAGGCAAAAAAATATCGGCAGCATATATCGGCCATCGTCTGACCCTGACTCCAAAATATCGGCATCGGCATCTGCTCCTGAAAAACCCACATCGGTCGACCTCTAGTTCAAATACTAAATCAAAATAACAGACAAACATATGCCATGAATTTTAAAGGCGATGCTTTAAATGTTTGTAGTTATGGATATGAAAACCAGCAAGAGGACACTGCAACAGAACAGCTTCAGCTCCCATGATGTGATGTTAAAACGCCAGGATATTATGTTGGGATAATTCTGAAGGACGTTATACTGCCGCTTTCTGTTTATTATGTTTGGCATACCATTCGTCACTCTTATCCGCGTGACAGCACTGTTGATGAAAGGCCAAATGGGCCAACATTAAAACAGGCAGACCCTCGTCCTACAGCCCTGTAGTCACTTCGGAGAAATATCTTTCTGCAAGGATTTTGGGGTTACTGATAGGAAGCCAAATATTTGGTAACATTTTTTATAAACTGCAGTAACTGTCCTCAGATCATCCCGAAGGAAAGAAAGGATTACTCAAATGACAACTACTACCTGGCTACCCACATTCCTCAAATCAGTCTGGCATCTGTTTCTGGCTCTGAGGGTACAAACCTGTCCCAGGTCTCGATTACCTTCCAAATACATTTGCCATTAACTTACACCCACAAATAAGTCTACAAATCAGGAGGCCCACCGTAAGGACTGAGCCACACTACACAGATTCCCAGAGCCTGTATGATTTATTTTGCTTTCTGGGTGGTGAAGGAACATAAAAACACTAAAATGATGCGTAACGTTGAGTTTCTTCAAACCAATGAGGCTGAGTTATATGATGCTGTGCTGCAGAGACAAAGAACAGCACTGAACACCTTAATGTTCCTTTAAAGTTTCACTAATCTGACAGTGAGAGACCTTACCTGCTCCTGTGGGCAGGAGAATGCAATTCTTCCAAAAGCAGTTCCGTGATCCACAGCGCCCCCGATGTCCTGCAGCTCCAGTTTACACTGTCGCCCAAGTCAAACACAACATTAGTTATTAGGAATAATATTACACTTCCAATTCCAAGTCTGAACACACCTTCTCATGGAATCATTTCTTTTGTCTTTATTATTATTACAGGCCCGTAGCCAGCCTAGTGCAAGGGGGGGTTCTTTTTTTTTTTTTTTTTTTAAGTGGACCTTTTGTATTTTCATACGTATTTTGTATTTCATTATTAAA
>JBBKCR010066028.1:0-10263 GCA_037577295.1 Ladigesia roloffi | reverse complement strand
ATTCTTAATTTACATTATTCTGATGTCTCGTGTTGGTCTGTGTCTGTGTAATGTGGTGGTCACCACAAACAATTTCCCTCAGGATAAATAAAGTTTCCTGATTCTGATTCTGAAACATGATAAGAAAAATCCATGTCAGATATTTTTGGACACATCTAATATGACACTTATCTGCTTTCCAAGTAATAACAGGTTCATTTCCTTATAAAAACACATACACTAAATGGTCAAAAGATGCCTGACCATTATGCCAACTGGGACTTTATGACATTGCATTCAAATACATAGACTTTGGAGTTGGTCTGTGCTCTGCAAATTAAACAGTGAAAAAGGATGATAAATTATAGCCCTGATGTTGGACAAGCTGGTAAAAATCTCTGTTCCAGTTCATCTCAAAGATGTTGGATGGGGTTGAGGTCAGTGGTCTGGTTGGGCCTGTCAAGTTCTTCCACACTGAATTCATCCAATTCTTTATGGATCCATTTCTTTATGGACCTTGCTTTGTGCACTGTGGCATGAGTAAAAGCATGACTTTGTCTAAAATGTCCTGGTATGCTGAAGCATTATGGAATTAATGGGCTTAGCCAAACCCAGAAAATAGTTATGGCCCAATACTTTTGTCAATATAGTGCATGTAAAGTAGAGTTTAGATCGGGCCCAAAAAATGAGACCCGATCCCACCCTAGCCCGTGCACCTTGTGCCCGGGCCCAGCCCGGCCCGACACATTAACTTTAATTATCGGCCCGAGCCCGATTTATACCCGACAATTTTTGAACACGTGGGCCGTTATAACACACGTTCTCAACTGTGGTTGCGTTCCTAAACACACTCTCCGACCACTCCGAGCACACTCTGGTCCTTTGAAACCGCTTGTAAATTCTGAGTATGGATGCAATTGTTGTTGGTTTATTCACATTCGGAGTGTTCAGAGCTCAGGGCACTCCAACTGAAGGGAGAAGCAGCCAAGTCAGTCTAACTAAAACAGCAGCAGACAGAGTTTTTAGGAAATACACCAGGCACATTTGTTTTCCCTGCCCACGACTTGCTGGAAATGGTTCCATACCGCCTACTTTCCTCCAATCTTGCTCAAAGTTTCTCCCATTTTTTCTTTTTTCTTTACGTCTTCAAGCTCCATGTTGCACTTTAAGCTCTGCACAGTGCAGCCCAGCAGGACCGGTGTAATGTGGCCAGTGGCAGGAGCTGGAGCGCTGCTGCGCATGACACGCAGCAATTTAACTTTGCTAAAGTTGATATATTTATAATTTTGGCATAGCTCCCCAACCAAATAGGCTAATTAAGTAATGATTAAAAAAATCAAATGCTTGATCACGGCCCGACCCGGCCAGAGTGTTGGGTTGGGGCAGAGAATCTAAACTCTAATGTAAAGGAACATCTGTCCATCAGCTTCTTGGACAGAACATGGAAATGCTTCTTTTGCAAATTATGACTATTAATTTGTTTTCTAATCACATCAACTGTTCACCTCTTCTTTTATCTGACTGAACTGCTTGTCATTCATTATTTAGGCAGAAACAGCTCTTGCTGTACAACCACCACATTCTCAAGAGCTCCTTCATTCTTTGTGGGAGACACAGCATAGAATTTCAACAAAAGGGCATTTTGAAAAGCAAATGCAATGAACACATCTTCATATTATGCTTTCCCTTGCTAATTCAGATAAACCTACTTTCATACAAAATGGTTTGGTTCAGTTTTCAGCCAGTTAGACAGTCAGTGTTTTCAAAACAAACAAATGCACCAGTGTGATGTTGAATGAGGTCAGCCTTGTCCTCTGTTGCTTGCTGCAGCTCAACTCACTAAACTCCACCCCTCTTGGACAAATGGAGCAGGACCATGCCCTAATTTCTCACATTTTGGCCCCAGCTGTGGTTTTGCTCACTGTATCCAGAAAGTGTGCTGTGTTTGTGAGCAAAGCCCCTTTTGTTCCTGGACTAACCTGCTTTTTTGAAGATTAAGTTCTGCTAAATATTCTTAGTAAAGTGAAGCAATGATTTCCAAGGGTTCCTTATTTTTCACCATATAAGACACACTTTTTCTTCCCCAAAAGTGGGGAGAAAAGTTGGTGAATCTTATACGACGAATATACATTTTGCCTGAATTAAAACTGCACCTAACTTTGTGTGGTGCTGCTGGCAGTCCTCTGTTTATGCTGTGTGTGCTGCAGCCTGGACTTGTAGTATGTACTCCGGGCTGTGGAGACTTCTCTGACCCTTGTGACAAAAATGAGACGAGACGAGACACGACGCGACGTTAATGCTGGTCATGTGACGATAACGAAACGAAATCTATAACGTATTTTTGTTGACGAATAAGAACGAGACTAAATGTGGTTTACAATATAAAAACTGTGCTAAAGTGTCTTCATTTTCGTTGACTAATACGAGACGAGAAGTGATGTATCTAGAGTGGACAAAAGTTTTGGGACACTTTTTTCCCCTAGATTTTCCTCCTTTAAAATTGGGTGCATCTTATATTCCGGAGCGTCTTATACGGCGAAAATTACAGTAATTTAAGTATATGCAAGTTATCTTGTATCTTATTTTGTCGTAATGTTTGGAGTAAAATTTGGAGTAATGTTTTGTAAATAAATGCAGAATGAAATGGATAATAATATAACAAATCATAATCAGTCTATTCAGAAGATGAACAGACAAGGAAGACAGGCCTCTGAGAACTCTCCCTTTCTATCACACACTAGTTCCAGAATAGCCTTGGTTTGCTCACATCTCTCAGCATCTCAGGCTCAGAGTGCCTGTGGAATCTCAGATAAAGCTGCTACTGAGTGATCATGACAGTCACAGTCTCTGTTTTTCCCCTCCCACAGCAGCAAATCAGCCATTTGAGCCACTACTGATGACTACTGATGACTATTAGTCCACATCCCATAGGACTGTCCTCGTGTTCTCTCTAGACTATTTCACTATTATCTTTATTGATCACTCAGGCTAGGTAAATGATAAATGCAGGAGAGCTATACTCTGTTTTTTATGCTACTATCTAGGCCTTGGCGATATGGCCTAAAAATATTTTTAAGCTATTCCCTGATACACAATATATATCTTGATACCTTGTAATTTCCTTCAAAACACTTAAATGCTACATTTGGCACTCTGTTGCATACAATCTAATGAATTTAAAGCAATATTTATGTAGTAATTGCTTTATTTCAAACTAAGTTTAACATAGCAAACCCTTTTAAATCACATTTAAATATAGTATATACATAATTACCATTAAAGATTTTAAATGTCTCTTAATAATATTTTTGCAATGTTTTTGTTCAATAATGGTCTCTCAGCAATCAGAAATATGACTTAATATGCTAAGGAAAAAAATTGCTTCAGCAAGAACATCAATCAATCTAAGTGAGGTCTGTACATAGCCTCACTTACCTCACTTAGAATTATTTGAAAAATATCTTTTATTTCTGACTAATTCAGCAAAGCTTAAACTATTAGTACTGTCATGTCAAACCGCTTGTGTGCCTATTGCTCCCTGTTTTCACCTGCCCTCAATAATGAAGTAATTGCTAACATCTGCTAACATTTGGTAAAACATAGTTATAAACATTCAGTTATACAGTTATACACAGTGTATACACATTCACATACACAAGGTTAAATTAATTTATCAATGCATTCTATGTTCTGTGTATTTTATATTCTATGCGGGTGCACAATTTGCACAAAAAAAGTCTCAGATATGAGGATCAATTTTAGGGGATTGTTTCCTAGGGATTTCCACGTTCCTACTAAATGGACATGTTCTGGATCCTGTCCATTTTCTTTTTTTTCAGACCCTATTAATAATCCATCTCTCTACACAGCAGCCAGGTGAACATAAACATTTGCGTCAGCATTGGAGTGGTGGTGCTAGGCTGAGTCAGACACCATAACCCCATGTCTGTGATTTGTGAGGGGGAGAGCCGTTCATAATTAAACCAGGTTCAATTATTAGTCACATCCTGGTAAACGCCCAGAAATATCTGCAACATTTTAATGATATTGCCAAACAGCAGCAGCCTTTTCAGTCCAATATGTTGGCAAGAGTTCAAGAGTTCTGATACATTTAAGGAGCATTTCTCTTCCAAAGACTGCTCCTCAATTTGGATAGGCAGCGTACAAAAAAAGAAAACACCTAGCTGCAAACGTAACCTTACTTTGATAGGCATAAAATGAAGTTCATAAGATTTTCGGACTGCGAATTATGTGGAAGTATAGACTTTCAGCTTTAAATTAACAAAGATATTGCATTAAGCAATAAAAAAAAATCATTTTTCACAGAGAAACTCTTGGATTGCTTTTAGAGTATGTTTTGGGTCATTTTTCCGTTAGCACTCAGTCTATTGACATTTGACTTTCAGTCAGGTTTGCAGCATTTGACTGAATCTGAGCCCTATACACTTTAGAAATCAATTGATTACGTCTGTCAGCAGTCACATCATCAATAAACTATAGTGACCCAGGTCAATTGACAGTCATATATGCCTGTTAAATAACACTGCATCCGCCACATTTGACAGATGAGCTGTCCTCTCCTTTCTCCCTACTTTTATCTTCATATCATTCTTGCTCAATTTGATCTTGGTTTCATCTGTCCAAAGAAGCCCATTCCAGAAGTGGGCAGGTCTGAAATACGACCGTATCAAGCTAGGATACGCAAATGCCGGAATCTCTGTGCTCTGTGTAAACGAGTGACGTATTAACGCAACAGATCACTTACGGCGTTTGCGTAACCTACACCAAAGAGGATACACAGAATGTATTTCTGTTCATCCTTAATCAAGTCCATCCTGACCTCTTCCATAACTGGTCCAATGAAGATCACTGCCGTATACCCTGCTCATCACCTATGTCAAGATTTCCCACTGGGCAACGTGTCTAGACCTGTTCAAACCAAACCAGTGTACCAAAACCAAATCAAAAAGCGTTCTGGAACCAGTGTAAAGGCAACGCATATCTCATGCATCAAAAGAGACTAAGTGCTTCATTACCCCATTCAGATTCTCATTTTGGCCCACTGAGTACTCTTGGAGTGCTTTCCCACATGCCTCGTTTAGTTTGGTGGAATTGCACTAGAGTTCGTTTTCCCAGTGTGAGAACGCAACAATTGCACCAGATTCCGTTACAAAAACTGACCAAATAAGTGTACCGAGAACTCCTTGTAGAGGTGGAAACATCCAGAGAACCCTGGAGCGGTTCATTTGTGGTGAGAACTACAACAGACCCAACAGCAAAAACTACTGTGTCATTTGCACTAATCCAGCTGCCATAGGCAGCTGCGCTGTGCGTTATGGGATTTGTTTACAGTTGGCGCTTAACCCGATGGAGCTCAGGAGGGGCGGGGCCTCATCCAAATTTAGTCTGATGACCATATTATGTCCCTACTTTTAAAAGCTCATAAGATCAGAGCCCATTTTGCTTATTTAGCAAATAGCTCAGGGAAAGGGGGTCTAATAGGTCAGTAGAACAGTGCAGGGTTAAGGCAAAGAAATTCTGACCAATTGAAAAGCAGTTTAGGAAATGCATTCGGTGGCAAATCTGGCCACGTGACTGAATTATGGTTCGTTTCAGGTGGTCTGGACCAGATTACTCAAGTGTTGTATGAAAAGAACCCAAAACCACAGAAAAATTCTACAATGTATCATTTATTGCCCTTGGTCTGGACCAAATGAACCGAACCACATATGTGAAAGGACCCTTAGTAAAAGCCCACTCTTTATCAAAGCACCCAAGGGAGCCTTGCAGTGCTGACAGTCGCTCTATGGGCATGCTGATCCAGCTGTGTTTAGTCTTTATCAGTGAGTCTGCGGGATGTGTTATACTGTAGTCTGCAAGCCCAAACTCCTCCACACTTTACAGCCTGCAGCTTTGACACCTGGTGTAAGACTATATGCCTTTAGGGCACACAAAAAACATCTCTCATATGACATCATTCTTCATGCTCAACCAAAAAAAGGGCAGCATTCTGCAGGCTGGGGGCAAATACTTTGTGGTTAGAGCAGCAGATGGGAAAAGTGACTGCTTCTACAAGGAGGTGAGAAAAGCTGAACAACATCTTAGGTAGTTATATTTTTGTATATTTATTGTTTCAGTTTGTTTTTAAATGTTTTGAAATAGTATAACATCTGCAAACTTGAAAGTGTATCATGATTTTTTGTAGGTGGCTTGATTTTTGACCAGTTTCATCATCTGCCTACTTATCAAAGCACCCAACTCCACTAGGGCTGGGAGGTATACTGATCTCTTATGATGTGACTTATATTTTATGGATACAATAATGAGCCCAAACATGCCAAAATACTTAACCCTCCCTTCTGTACATTAATAAAACATGACACTAAACATCTTTAACTATTCTTGTTAACTCAATTAAAGCTCGTTTTGGACTGGAAGGTGTAGTAGTTCTGTAGAAGGAAACTGACAATACTACTAAAGTGCATATATGTATGCTTTTATATGTAGAGCAGAAAAATTGAGCGGTTAACCATAAACAGCAAAATCACAATGAAAATAAAAAAACTGTATTTGGTTTTAGTCTTTGTGTTCAGAGCTTAGACTTTATTATTTGGGCCCATTTCATTCATGTCTGTGCCAGATCAATCATTCCACACCAGAAAGTGAGAAAGAGAAATGAATCGGCTTGACATTCAGCTAGCTGGAGTTTTAGGTTCAGTTTTACCCTCTCAGTCTTGGGCTCGAGATCTGTGCTGGACTCAGGGTTCAGCTGACTGATGGAGATGGCCCCTGGGTGTCAAACTTGTCAGGTCTCTAATCTTTTCAGTTTTGCACAGTCTCACACACAGCATTGAGAATGTTGGAAAATGGCAACTGCCTCCTGCATGCCTACAAAATGTCTCTCTTTTATTTTATTTTCTTTGAGTTCTTACTCTCCAGTGGGAAATCACTCTCTGTCTTACCAGTTAAATTGGGTTTTTACACCAAAAATACCATTTAAGTAACTTTGCTCTCCTTTTTGCACATCCTGATTCCCATACAACTGCAGCTGGTTGGCAGCTTTATTTTTTCTTCTATGATCTGTAATCTGATTGGCTCCCATCGAATTCAGCAGTGCATGAAATGTTAACAATGAGCAGACTGACCATTTTATGAAAGTGTCACTCCTTTATCTTGAACAGTAATGCATTAGACGGCTTTGAAGGGTACAGCCCCCATTGGCTGATGTCACACATACTCTCGGTACCGTGTTATATATCTGTTCCAAAGTTGGTGAGGTCAGACCCAGTGTTAGCAATTCAGGCCCATTAGGGTAACATTCATGTGAATGTACTTGCAGATCTTGGCCATGCTGTTCAGAGAAGTAAAATGTTTTTGGTAAATATTTGATGTTGACATTCATCAAGGATATATGCATGGCAGTTGTTTTATTTCTGTGTCTCACATGCCGTGATTACTGTTCGAAAATGCATTGTCATGTTTGGATGTGTGCTAAAGTGCACCCACAATGGGCAAAGTGGTCCAAATTTGAACTGCATCATTTATGCTTGTATGTCAACAAATGTACCAAGTTTGAGAGGCATCAGCCTGGGAAAGCCATGATTTACCCCTTTGGCTGAAGTGCCTGATGTCACTTAAATTCGAGAATGTGCTAGAGCAATATATTCTCATGTGAAATTCAAATTTGTGAGGTCACTGGCCACACGTCTGGAGAGATTTTGTGCTATAAGTGCTTTGTGACTTGTGATGTGGTAAATATGGAAAATTAGGGTGCTGCTTTTATGAGTGATACCTTGCATGGGTTTATATGGTTTGGCAAGCATTGAACCAATGGCTTATGAGAAATTGCACTTTAAATCATTGTATATATAATAATAATATAAATAATATTTTATATTGTGAATTATATTGATTTATCACCTCTGTAATTGCAGTGGAAAAAAACCTTTTATTGTGACCACCACAGCTTCCAGGCAACTCCCCTTTGCTGTCCTCATCCCCAGTATCCCATTTTACAAATATATGGATAACATTGTTGAGACATCACATAAGTGGCTGTGCTGTTGATGGTGTAAACCTTGACCTTCACGAGGGTAATCCCTTTGTTGTTCTTTAACGTAACACCACAGAACTGCTCTAAAAATGGTCATGTTTTTCTGCAGGCTCCTAGCTGGCGCACCCAGAGAGAAAGCCCCATCCCACCTGAAAGTCAATGAAACTGGAGCCGTATATTCCTGCCCCATTAGCACCGATGTGGCAGACTGCACCAGAGTGGAACTTATCACTTCAAGTAAGCACTCACCAGTTTGAAGAGAGAACTTGATCAATGATAACAGTTGTTTAAAATGGTAATGTTTGCTTAATACTTGTAGATTTCATTTATAGGTTAAATATACTGCCGTTAAAAATGTGTGTAATTCAGAGTTTGACTGTAATATAAGTACTATAAGCATATACCCCATCAATTACCACTGTGCACTGTGGTAAATCAATCTTAAACAATATTTGTTTAAGCAATCCAGGTATCCTAAAGGGAAGGCATTGGGAATTGTTTTTTATACATTTGTCAACATATTTTAAAAAATATGTAAATTTTTCACTCATGTAGTCCTATACTTTAAAGATAAAACAAGTTAACCTTTATTGGTCCCACAAGTCGGATATTGGTGGGACCGGTTTTCAAAAAAGTTTTCTGATTCTGAATTGAAACTGATATGCATATAAGACATAAAACACAGCACTTGCTTATGCTTATGTATACCCATCCTGGTCATTTGTATTTTGTATATAGACATAAATTAACTATTGGGAGCATTTAGCAGCTTTTCTGCTCTTCTTTGCATTACATTGAGAAGGTATACATTTTGAATAGTATACCACAAAAGTTACTTCTGTGTGTTGGATTAATATAAATGGGTCACATAGTGGACTACCTTTAAGTAAACATAGTTCAAAGTGTATAATTTAAAGTCTCATAAGTTAGCTTGCTAATGAAGTCTCTACTAACTTAACTAAATTAACCCACATGACTAAGAAAACATAAATAGCTTCCAAAATCCCCTCTTTTTATTCTCAAATGACTAAAAACGTTCCAACATGCTCTGACACAGCCACAGCAAAACATCACCTGTTTGAGTGGCTCACCACAGATTATTATGTTCAAAAGACTATTCCTCCTGTTTCTCCCCCCACAATAATTGGCTTGAATCACATTCAGACACAGGCACAGATTTAGTGTCTGCAGATGGTTTGAAACAAAATCTAAGTTACTGTCTGTGTTATTTGTCCTTATGTTTAAGGTATATTTTATTTCCAATTCAGCTTCAACCTGTAATCTTTTAAAATCTTTGAGAATTTTATCAGACCAGATTTTTTATGACTGATCCAGGGGTGTCAGAAGCATTTTTAATGTGAGGGGGACACGTGGTGGTGGGGTTTCTGCGTGCATGCAAAGTCTCGTCATTTAGGGGGGTGGATGTTTGGAAACCCCTGTTGAATCTTGAATCGTTGGTGAAAGAATCCACTCCACTTAATCGATAGAAGAACACACACCCCTGGAAATCCGCACCGGTGAAGTGAAACGCTCGGATTACCAGTGGTGTGTGTGTGTTCTTCTATTGCTTTAGTGGAGTTGATACTTTAAGATTCAACAGCGCTGAGTGAACTAATTATATATTATAAATGTGGGGGGGTCCAAATGAATAATTATGAAATGTGAGAGGGTCACGCCCACCTCGTATTGAATGGCTAAGATGCCCTTGGACTGATCTCATAAGAATGTTACTCCTGTGTGTTCTGTAGTTAACATCAGATACTAGAATCTTGAATCTTGGCATACCACACATACCCATGCTGTGACTGTTTCAACAATCTATGTTGAATGTAGAAATGTTAGACCAGTTATTTTTGGTGATATCTTGTGCAATAATTGCACTTTTATATGTAATGCTATGTGAACTGGGCCTTATGCTTTTGTTTATTAAGTAGGCTCTCATCAGCTCTCTGTTTACTTTCTCTGTTCATTTTTGGGTCACAACCAGCTTGAATGCTATTTACACCAGCAATGACAGTGTGATTTTTCAAAAATAATTGGATTGAAGTTACAGAAACAATGGCCACTGCTCATACATTAATGTTTGTAGGCCTATTGCTTGGCTCTTTTCTATTAGAATATTAATCTTATATCAAAGGTTTTGTAATTTAGTACATACAGTGGGGAAAAAAAGTATTTAGTCAGCCACCAATTGTGCAAGTTCTCCCACTTAAAATGATGGCAGAGGTCAG
>JBBKCR010065988.1:0-10265 GCA_037577295.1 Ladigesia roloffi | reverse complement strand
TGTATGTGTGTGTTTGTGCGTGTGTGTTGTGTTGGGTGTGTGTGTATGTGTGTGTATGTGTGTGTGTGTGTGTGTGTGTGTGTGTGCGTGTGTGTGTGTGCGTGTGTGTTCGTTTGTGTTTTCCCTACATAACCTGTTGTGTTGGCCCTGCAGGTGCGTTACAGATTGAGAACAGTGAAGAGTCGGACCAGGGCAAGTACGAGTGTGTTGCAATGAACAGTGCCGGGACTCGCTACTCCGCCCCAGCCAACCTTTACGTCCGAGGTAAGAAGAGTCGACTCCGAATGCTTCAAAATGAACTCAAATAACTCAAAATAACTACATCTGCTCCTAGCTCTAGCGGCACGGGCCCAAAGCCTCTCTCTCTAACTCTTTTTCTCCGTCCGCTTTGTTCAAGTGAATAACTCTGAATGTAACGTCAACCTAAGTATTGCTTCAATCTGTAGGGAAGACGATCCCACTGAGTCCATGTCTAACATTTTCTTTTTCTAACCGTTTTCTACTTTGCTGTTTGGTTTCACTATTTTTGTCGTATCTTTATTTTACTTTTGATGCATCATTTGATTTAGTGTAAACTATAGGAAGTGTATGGAGCAGACTGGCTTCACCTGTATCTCAACAGAAGAAATCAATTGTTGCACAGATGTTGGTGACTGCAAAGAGAGCATTACACTAAAAGGCATAATAATGAGCTGACTGATGATTTTCAGTTAGTTGCAGCTCTAATTAAAGGACAAAGGTATTAGTGGAGGAATTACCTGTAAGAGTGCCAGTAACAACATGAATGATGTTTGTTTGGAAGCTCCAGCATGGTCTGAGTAAGGAAAGTGAGGGCCTGTGTGCATTGTGGGTAATGTGAGGTGAAACTGGAGTGTTGTAATGAATACTGTGTGGGTTTACTGTCATATACAGGTGAGGAAAGGGTGAGGCGAGGGTACAGGTGAAATGAGGGTGCGGGGGTGGTGAGGATCAGGTAGAGCTATATGAAGAGATCAGGCGAGGTGAGGCTTGGTGAGAAGTTAGAAAAGGGCAGGTGAAACCAGGGCACAGGTGAGATGAGGGTCAGGTACAGTCAGAGGTAAGACAGGGTTTATTAACAGGTGAGATCAATTCCAGTTTTAGCTGGAGGAAGAGTCAGAAACAAGTGTGTGTATGTGTGTGTGTGTGTGTGTGTGTGTGTGTGGGCTGCCCCTGCCAAGCTGCTGAAGATGAAGGTGAAGTTGGAAATTCCCCTGTGAACAGGATGAAGTTTCAAAGGGAATTCACCTGTTCTGTTTCAAGTTCCTTTTTTAATCAAGTGATTCTAAAACTCTCTGTTTTTTTGTGGCTGCAAATGTATCAGATTTTCTGTGGTTAAAGATATTATATTTAATAAAAAGAGTGCAGAAATCAGTATCATTTGCAATCTACTGTATAAGAGAAGGCACATAATCTACATACGATGCCATTGTACCATTGGTGTATATTGAAATAGATTAATAAATAAACTACACTGAAGTTGATGTCACTGTTGCGTCTCCAGGGGACTGGATTGGTAAGTCACTTCTGGAGTAAACCCCAGTGGTACACACGACCTGTTGCTATTGCTGAAAGTTGTGAGAAAATATTCTGCTTTTGCTTGAAGGGAAAAAAAAGAGCTTCAGATTCCACCACAGCTCGATGAAAAACAGAGATGGGCATTTCCACATTTCCATATATGACTAGGTGGATGTTGGTGTTGTTTATTTTCTGACCTTGGTGTGGATGTGTGTGTCTGTGATGAAAGAGCAGATGACTGAGCTTGTTTTCTTTTATGCGTTGTGGAGTATTTGGACCATGTGTAAGTGCTTCTTTACTTTTTGCCATAAAGTGGCCATATATTGTTGTTATGTGTGTGTGTTTGTGTGTGTGTGATTCTGATTGCTGAAAAGTGAGAGAAAATCACCGTGGCTTCCATGCCTCTTTTCTCCTGATGAAAAAGCAAGTAACTCCAATTAAAGATGCAGAGGGAAGATCATATCCACCCAGTCCTCTCTGGAGTCCTTCACCTTTGATCTTAAATCAGACCACACACACAGACACACACACACACACGCACGCACACATACATCCCTTCAGATGTGCCCACACACTCAGAATCTTGCCTTTTGATGAATGATATTTAATATGTATTTATGAGAGTCTGTAATCAGGCCCTATTTCCTTGTTTGTGACCTGTGGGGGGTGTAAATGGGGGCGGGTGCAGAAGTGTTTGGTCCAAGTTTTAAAAAAAAAGATTCGTAGGATGCATGTGCCTCTTATTTATAGAAGTATTTTATATGTGCAAGGCATTGTATCAGTGGCTCCCTCGACTCAAGGCAAGATACAGTGTCCATTTAAAGGCTGAGGATATTTAACCGCAGGCTTTTTTTGTATAACACAAAAATTCCACATTTCCACATATAAAATTCCACATTGGATCAGAATGATGACAAATGTTGTTTTTTTACAAAGAGAGCATAAGTCATGCTGTGAGTAAAAGACTGTATAAACATCACATGACCATATTAATAAACATAGAACAATTGGCCCTTTTTCTTTTCTGTCGGTTGACAGGATAATTAAACACCATGACATGTTGAGTATAGTGAACATTCTGTTGGCATCAGAATATTATTGATGTACTGCACCAAATAGGTTCTGAATAAGGCTTATCTGAGTGCATCTTTTTTTAAATTTTAATATGTGCATTTAAAACTAACGCAAAACTTGTTAAACCACTAGGAAACCTGAATCCACTCCTCGTACCATGGAAGGCTACGTGATGAACATGAAGCATTTTGAAATATTAAATATAGTCAGGGTTTTCAAATGAGATATCACTCGGTTAAACATTTTAAAGAGAATGCAAGGAGTCCTCAAGCTTTTCATGGACAGTGCATCTTCATTTTCCACACTGCACAGAACCATGTTCAACATGTTATTCTTTAGGCTGACCTGTTGCTTGGGAAAGAGACATAAGCTGTGTTCTGCAGCGGATTCCCCGAGACTCAGTATATCGGTTCTGTTAAAAACACATCTAACCTTCTCTCTCTACAGGTGTGTAACATTTCAGCATCATTACTCCAACACACTGTCAGCTCCCAGGCTGATTGTCGTGTGCAGTCTGCTGCTGCTCTCTGCATGTGTGTGGGTGTGTGTTGGTGTGTGTGTGGGGTGGGGTGTTGGGGGCTGGTGAGTGGGTGGTACCGTGTCTGTTCTTCGCTCTGTGTTTGCTCTCGTCCTTTCTAGTCTCTGTGCACTGCAGTTTTACCTCTGTGTGTGGGTTTGTGTCTAGGTGTGTGTGTGTGTGTGTGTGTGTGTGTCTGTGTCTGTGTATGTGTCTGTCTGTCTGTCTGTCTGTGTGTATGTAGTTCTCTACCTCCAAGGTATAACTGAGCATATACACACACTGTATATGGTTTTATCATTCCACAAATGCTTATCCTGGTTCCACTCCAGTGTGATCATGCTCTCACGCTCATCCCCATGTGCCTTACCATGGTGAAACCCACGTGGCCACCATGACGTTTCCTACCTCCACAGTGCTTATGTCAATGCTTATGCTAATAATATGTGTTTGTGTCAATTCCACTGTAGTGTGAGTGGGTTCACGTGAATGTGTGTGTGAATGTGGAGATAGTGTAGTCTCTGGGAATCTAGAGTGGCATTCTGTGGGCAGACAGGACTAGAAAACTATTTAACAAAAACATTAACATTGTTTTTCACATGAGCACAACAGCTTAAATGTAATTAAGTCATGGATATAAGCAATGTTTTTATGTTTATCATTGGAAGATAATTAAAGGGGTAGCCCAATGTTATTTATATAGGCTCTATCAGCCAATTCTATACGGCAGGGCTACAGGATATGAGCACCAACATAAAATGCAATTGCGGCATTTTGCGGACACTTTTATCCACAGCGACTTCCATGCCCTAACTACAGGGGGCAGTCTCCCTCAAGCAGCTTGGGGTTAATGGTCTTGTCCAGGAACCCAGTGGTGGTATACTGAAGGTAGGATTCGAACCCATGTCCTCTTGGTCCAGTGGCAAGTATCTTACCCTCTAGACCACCTCCACAATTTTTGATGAATCTCAAGAAAGGATAAATTTTGTTTCCAGTAGTTTCCAGTAGACTTTATACACAGCAAAAAAACTAATATTTTGTTAAACCTCGGCATGTAAAGTGATTAAATATAATCTTTCACTGCAGACATTTAATGAGTATCTACTGCAGAATTCTGTATAATGCTAAAAATACAGTGAATCCTGTAACCCTGCTGTATTGACCAATCAGTTACCTGAGACAGAGTTTCCCTATACCAAGAAACAAAACCAAAGCAAAAGCACACATGTAACAGAAGCACGTTGCTGAATCTCATTTAAACAAAAAAAATATCATGCAGCATTGATAGACTGAGCCTAAATCTGAAATGTCTCCGAATTACCAAATTCTGGCTCCTACACCCAAACAGAGCAGAGTTTGGCCAGGAGGGCAGATGTGGCTGAATCCCAAATTGCTTATGTAACAGTAAACAAGCAGTTGCAGTTTTTTACACTCACTTTCTTCAAGGTTTTTGGGTGTCCTTGGCGATCAGCCTGTGACTCTCCATGAATTTATACCTGTTAGAGCTATTACAGATTTACAGCTTCGTTTACAAAAATATCTGATGGTTTATTAGTGTCGGGCAAGAAATGCACAGAAATGCACATTTCAACTGTCCATTGGCCTCTTTTATAGGTGAGGTTTGAGATTTATAGATTTTCTAAGACTCTTTGCCCAGATGCTACAGATTTGGCAGATTTTTTAATGAAGAAGACAATAAAAGTAAAGTTGTGTGCATATGTGTGTGTGTGTGTGTGTGTGTGTGTGTGTGTGTGTGTGTGACAGAGAGAGTGAGTGAAAGAGAGTGTCTTTCACTTGTGTATCCTCATTCACGTCTCTTGTATGGATAAGCGCTATATTTGCCTGTTTCACTCTCTCTGTTTCTCCTTGTCTTCTTGCTTTTCTTCTTCCTCCTTGCTCTGCTTCTTCCTCTCCCTCTCTCTCTCTCTCTCTCTCTGTTTCCCTCTCTTCCATCTCCATCGCACCTTGCCATCCAAATATCACTCCACTCCCCACTCTCAGACCAGCGGGAAGGTGGGTTCTTTTCTTATTTTCTCTCTCTCTCTCGTTCTCTCTTCATGGAGGGCCTGAGGATCAGAGCCACAGCATTTTTTTTTGCCCCAGCTCCAGGCTTACTGGGGCTTTTCGCCTCACCTGAATTTGCCCTGAAGTCTTCTTTCTGACCCCCTCCCTGTGTTGTTTTGCCTGCCAGTAGCTCTGCCTGCTGCACCTTGTTGCTGCTTTGTCATGCTTAACTTGCTTCTTCATTCCTGCACCAACGTATATCTGTCTTTTCTTGAAAGGGAAATAAGTTGCATGTATGTTATTTTTATGTGTCTAATTGTACATTGGCCAAATTCTTTTATTATTTACTTATTTATTGCTGTTGTAGCTTTGTAATTTCCTTCACAATTAGTATAAATATGTACACATATGTAAGAATAAAAATATATTAAATGCTATAAATTGCAAGTATATTTTCCAAGAAAATATACAGAACATTGAAGGTATATAGTCATGAAGTGCTAACCGGTTTAATACAGTCACTTCAAAACACAATGTGCTTAAAATTTGCTTAAGTTACCCCTAAAAATATACCAAACTCCTTAATTGCCCGTTAAATTGTGCAACTGACCCCTTAAATATACCTTAAAGTTAGATTTAAGGTATGTGAATGAAACTCCTTAATCTTAAATATAAGTCGTTTATTTAGGAGGTTGTATTTTTTAAGGGGCAGAATTTTTTTAAGGGGCAGCAGTTTTACCCTTAATCAGCCTTAATCTGTGCACTTTTCTCCTTAATTTTCCTTCATTTCCTGTACAGGAAATGAAGATCAAAATGATAGTAATTTTAAAGGGTAAAAGTATGGTGTTTGGTTTCATAGCGAGTTTACTCACTCCACTTAATTCATAACAGCTTGAAGGTATCAGTTATTTCTCTCTCTTACATTTTACCTAAGGGAGTAAGCAGTGTTTGAACAGTCTACCTTTAATAATGACGGCTTGTAAGATTGTAAATCTGTCCTTTAATTATATCAGGTTTTGTCTAGCATGGCCTTTAAACAACCGAAAAAAGATTTTAATGGGGTCTGTCACATCATTGTAAAGCTTTTATGCTCAAGGTCAAAGACAGAGCTTTAGCTTAGTGGCTATGAGCTGTTTGCAGATGAGTCCAAATTCCAGCAAGAGTGTTTGCCCTCCCACCCCAGCTCAGGGCGTTTAAGGAGGGTTTTTGCTGTTATCCTGCGAGTAACAGGCAGAGAGCCTTTTCAGATCAAGAGTATTTAAGCTGGTTAAGCAGCTTTGATTGTTTATTTTGGACGGAGCCATTACAGTTCTGGCTCCTGCTTGATTATGCAGAACAATCCAGAGATGAGCCCAGAGAGACAGTCTCTCTCTTTTCTCTCTCTCTCTCTCTCTCTCTCTCTCTCTCTCTCTCTCTCTCTCTCTCTTTCTCTCTCTTTCTCTCTCTATCTCTCTGTCTCTCGTTCACTCTCTCTGTCTCTCTCTCCTCTCTCTCTCTATCTCTGTCTCTTCTCTCTATCTCTGTCTCTTCTCTCTGTGTGTCTCGCTCTGTCTCTTGTTCTCTCTTTCTTTTTTAGCAGGCATAAGAAAACATGACAGGTTTAATGTATGTTACAAAGAGATATACTCTCCAGATCATATCATAATAATGAACTATATAACAGCACTAACAGAAATTAGCATGAATGCACTGATCTTGCTTTTGCCATTAAACTTTAAAAGTATTACTATTTTGTGAACCTATTAAATATTTCTATGACTCTGATTTGAGAGGTGGATCTGAAATTTGATCACTACAAATTTCTTTACATGAAATTCGGCAGTTTACTTGATATTGCATTACAGACAGTGTGAGAAACTCAAGTGTGCTGGAGGTAAATCTGCCCCATTGGATCTGGCAGTTCTCACTTTTATTATGACCTGTTGGCTGTGCTGTTGTTCCCAGGTCTTAAAAAGTACAAAACAATCATCTTCTATTATTTGTAAAACGATGTGGATGCCAGAGATCAAACCTGATGGTATTTTTCTTCTAGAGAGAAGGAGACCTTATTCCTGCTAGATCAACTATATCATCCGCCTCTGATTACCTGTTAGCTACATTAGCCTTGTGTAAATGACGTTCTTAATACTGTTTATAACAATGCATACATTTACAGCCAACCTTGTTCTCTCACTGAGAAGGCTTATATTGCTCTGCTAGGCGAGAAACGGCTTTCCAATCAATGCTAATTTTAGAGAGAAAGTCAATCTGAGTTGCATTTGTATTGATCAAACAAGGGACAGAATTGGATTCTTTGAGTTGCCTTGTACATTTATGGATAGTTTAGTTTTTTTTTTATTATTTATTTATTCTATGTATTTGCTTGCTGAGAACAGAGAACAGGAGCATGCTGTCTTGGTTGTGACTTGGTGCTGTACTTCCACCTGCTGCCAAGAGAAAGAATGTGTGTGTTTTTGGTGTGATGTGTTTGTTTTTATATTTTTTCTGGACAAAATGTAGGATTATATAACATTTTAACATATGTCTTTCCCAAGTATTAAATCCAACCAATAAACAGTAATTAAAATATGCAGATGGCCAAAACATTTAATAATATTATTGAAGACTATGTCTCATTATAAGTTTCACTACATACAGCATTACAGATGTAAATCTACAGCTTGGGCTAGAGTTAAATCAGCTCCATAAGTGTCATATATATAAAACATATAAAAACAAAAATCTGTTTGCATGTGTGTATGTGTGTGGCTTATTGTGTGTATGTGGACCTCTTCTTTATCCAGCTTCCCTGGTAGAACCCTCAGCATTTTTCACTTAATATTTACTTTCTCCCTCTCTCTTTCTCTCTAGAGCTCCTTTTCTCCTCTTGTCCCTTGGTGGCATGCCTGCAAGACCAGTGTGTGTGAATGTGTGTCTGCATTTCTAACAGCTTGCTCCACACACAGTACTAAATCTCCCAGAGCTCAGGAAAAATGGAATCAGTGACTCTCTGGTCAGGCCTTGTCCTAACCACCACTACTGCTGCTGGGGCTCAAAAGCAGTCCATTCACATTCTCAACTCACTCCGAGTGAGAGGGTCTACCCATGCTCTTCACACAAACGTGTTCTTTCTCGGCTACTGCTTTGACGTTTGATAATACAGAGTGTTGGAAAGTGCTATTTTTGAAATGCTACATTTTTTTAGTGCATGTGAACCATTTTGAGAGAAATTATTACATGAATTTGTAGTTTAAGTTATTTTTATTAAAAAGAATTATGTTTGATGATGTTCAGCTGTACATGTTGGATTGGAAACAGCAACAACAGAGCTCCACTTATGGTGGGGATGCACCTTGTAGCATCATGCAGCATTCAGAAATGATGAACCGTTATTTATAGGGAAGGTTACCTCAGCCAACAGACACAGCTCATGTAACCTTTTCTTCCTATTTTTTTGGATTATGAAATTTACACTAGGAGAGGATAACTATAGAGCATAGCTGCCTCATATACATGTTACTACACTCTCTTTATTCTAACATTCATTCACATATATATTAACCATTCGAAATCAATTCAAAATTCTGGATTCAAGTGAGTTGCATTCAGGTGAATGAGATTTTCAACTGTGATTCTTGTCCAATGTCAAACATTAGCTATGAAAGTGCACATTTGTGAGCAGACCTTAAACAGGTCAGTTAATCTCGGCCATCACGATGTTGATCATCCTCCATGTCCATGGTGTCCATAGGTAACTTTTTCCTATCTGTGTTTTCTCTGACTAATGTGGACTAACATGGTCTCTCCTACTCGCCGGCTAGCACGCTGAGACTGTTTTTACAGACTGTTTTTATCTCTCTAACACACTGACTCTGTAACTCTGTGTTTGTTTTACTCTGACTCTGAAGGTCTGCCGTCGCTGGCTTTAACTTCCACAATAAAACAAAGCAGCTTCGACTAGATATGATTCAAACTCTCTGTCTCATAAATGAAAGGAACAGTTCAGCAAGAAATCCAATTTGAACAACCGTCCACTTAGCCTAGATAGGGTCGATCAGCCAAGAGTCCAGATTTAGTGCTGGCCCAGCAAGGCTAGTGTTGTTAAATACTGGAGCTCAATACTCACTCAAATCTTGTAATTAAATTCCCAAAACTACGTCTAAACCCTCTCAGCTCTTCGGTAGTGTGGTGCGGACCTGTGGATGTGTTTTAGGATTCGCTGTGACTCACTGTGAGCTCTGAAAATGAACTGCACCATGTTGCTGAATGCATCAGGCATCTGTTTTAGATGGCTTTGTTTAGACAGGTCGGTTTCCCACAAACCACCTCAGCAGTTTGTGGTAGTGACCATCTGATGCTGTCTGTAGTGGTGAAGCTGTGTTTATTTTTAGAGCTCACAGTAAATCATACTCTGTCCTAAACCACATCAGCAAATCTGCACCACCTTAACGAAGATGTAGTTGGAATTGGTTGAGATTTGGGGGAGTGTTGGCTTGAGTGTCTGATAATAACATGAATCAAAAAAACCCAAATATGTTTGGTTGATCAACATTGAGTCTACAACCTGCAGATCATTTATTTCGTATTTTTGTTTTTCCCACTTAACTACACATTAAATGTAGTCCCATACATACAGTAGCTTAGTTTTCCTGATTATTTTTATTTTTCATGCTGTAATCAAAAATGTATTCGGATACAATGACCACACCTACCAAACACTAGTCAAACATGGTATACCAGTCAAATGGGCAAACTGGTCAAATGCAAGCAAGCATGGCCAATGAAAAGGAGTAACAGACTTTGCATTAGGAAGAAAGCAAAAGTGGTTATTTGTGTATGAGACAGACAGGAAACTGAGTAATCTCCCGCAGCTGCTAAAACTTCCTGACAGAGTGTTATTTAACAGCCCAGTTTTCACTTTCTGAATGCAAATATGTTTTGGTATTGTGCACGGCCAGGTGCATTAGATAAGGTGCTGCTGCTCTGCTATCTAACACTTCCCTCAGGGACAGAAAGAAGCTGCCGTCACCTCATATCCAATGTGGCATTCAAGTCACATAAACAGGCAGAATTGATAACCGCGTCACTGCTCAAGCCTAAAATCTAGCCTGGCCATCCACCATCACTGTTGCATGTACAGTAGCTGGGTCAGGCA
>JBBKCR010065947.1:0-10265 GCA_037577295.1 Ladigesia roloffi | reverse complement strand
ACAGGAAGATGTAGGATAACCCTCATCTAAGCATGGTGGTGCAAGAAACAGTAAGTTTTGCAACTTTTATTGTAGTATTTTTTTGTTTTAATGGTAATAAGATATATAATGTGGCGGGCTTTGACACGATGAAGTTAGGACTCGACGGATCCGGTTCAATCGAGACCTCAGATTCGTGATTCGTGAGTCATTTAATGGATCCCGGTGATAAACCCGGATGAGTCGGGAATCGCTCAGCTCTAGTTGATTGGAGAAATCACTGATAATAAATAACAAGTAACTGACAGCTATTTTATCAATAGTGCCGGACACAAAAGTAAATAAATACATGTGTCAAGCTAGGTTGTCAAGAAACATTAAACTACATCACCAAAAATCATGTAAGCTCATATTTTGGTTAGATATGTTGTATTTATATGTCTTCCTTACCCTGTTAAATATAGTTGCACTTGTTTGCCTTTTCTTGTTTGCCTTTTCACCTCACGCAAATCAGTTTCTTCCATCGAAAATCATTTCTGACGTCCAGGTAAATTATTTACACAGCATGCCATGGAACATGTGCCGGGTATTTAAAGGGAGTGAGAGTGAGAACTCTGATTGGTTCATTGCATGCTACGCCCCAAACACACCCATGACTAATTTACTCATTAAAGACAACCCATTTGAACTTTGCGCCAGGCACGATGTTCACTTCTCATACAGGCACTATAGCGTTTTGTGCTGGCCCCTCCCCCAAAGACAGCTGCGTTTCAGACTTCAGACAATGCACAATCGAACCTGAAAATTGGGCCCATTATTAAGATGATTCACTGTCTATGCAATTACCCACTTTTGAATGGGCGCTGTTTTTTCTTAATTAATGGTGAAAAAGAGAAAACAACTGACTAATGTGAATGCATTGAATAAAACTGTACAATGTAAAAAAATGTTACAGGTGTTGAAGGAAAATTTTTCTGCCTTTCCCTACTCACTCAAAGGCCGTGATGGGACTGCAACTTTTTGAGTGAGCGATGTCATTCTTGAGCATTGGTCTGAATTATTTGACTAAACGATTTAAGAGTGTGATTGATGTGAATGTTTGAATTTAGATAACGATATTATAAATAAATAATTGCTTGCAAATTGGTCAGTGTGCGGGATTCTCTATAAGTCCCTGATTTGTGACCTTTGGTTATTTCCAACACTCCTGCCCACAAAAACAGGAGTGCAAAAGGCTCTCAAGTTTGATGATTCACTCAAATTGTATTCATTTTTTAATGCATCGTATTTAAAAATAAAAGGACTTTGCAGAAGAATACATTTTTCAAAATCGCATGTTGCCTTCAGATTTTCTGATCCCACAAAGAAAGACAAAGCATTATTTGAATGATTCAATCCAGCTCTAAGCAATTCAGTACAATAATTATAGTACAGACAGAACATAGTACAGCATGAAATTTGAACTTGGATTTCACCTTATTGTAACTGTAGTCAATACGTTTTACTTTTTAACAATGTAAAAACTTGCTAACTAGTAATGGAAATGCCATAGTTTAGCCTCAATGTGGCCTTATTATAAACTACGGAATAGCTGGTAGTTCATGTTCATTGATAACAGTGTGTAAGACAGTGTCAGAAACAAAATGATCATGTCTGTTTAATTTGTGGAAGGACCATTATGTAGGAGTTCCAGTATGAAAATTCAGACAGTAAATGTTCAGTCAGTCTTTCAATTTGGACAACATAAAAGGTGTGAATGTTAAACTGTGCATGTGAGAGCATAAATAGGATTGCAGGTCAGAGTCTGTGGATATAACTGTATTGTATTTTCAGTTGCAGCTATTTGTCAAAGTCTAATTGTGGCCTTTCCCATTAAATCACAAGTTCTCGCAGTGGGGAGCACTCATGGACAGAGCACCTGACTTAATCTGACTTTCTAGTTACTCCCTTTTTAGAATTAATGGAGCAGTTCATCTCCACTGTCTCTTGATTTCAGCCTGATCTGCTTTATCATAAGTGAAGATGTGCTGAAAAGGAAAAAATAAAGAAAGCTCATATTTGAGCATCTACTTTTATGTTTCAAACTTATTTATGTGTCCAGCCTTAAAAATATTTCTAGAAAATATTTAATATAATGTGGGTTCCCCTCACTTGAGGTTTCAAAGCTTTGATGGGCTATGTGTTCCTTCAAGTTTGTGATGAAGTTTGTTTCACCTCCCCGGCACCCTGTGCTCCCGTCATCCACCAGCAGGAACGCGTGGTAGTTACTGTCCAGTTCGCTGGTGTTGTCTGACTTAGGAAGAACAGAATATATCGCCGGGAAACTGCCCTGAAAAACAGGATGGTGGAATGTGGTTTTCTTATCGAGTAATAGAGTTACAGGTAAGACTGTACACATTGGGGGAAATAATCATCTAATCCCCTGCTGAATTTTTACGTATGCTGACTTACAAAAAAATGGACAGTCACTAATTTATGAGGTAGTTTAATTTATATGTAGAGAGATAGCATATCAAAGAAAACTCAAGAAAAAAAATGTTCCCTAAAAGTTATACATTAATTTGCAGGTCATTGAATGAAATTAGTATTTGATCCCCCAACATCCAGCCAGATTTCAGGCTCCCACAAACTGGCTATGTTCAGATTACAGTCAATCTATCAATTACAGATAC
Organism: Ladigesia roloffi; assembly: GCA_037577295.1. Classification (NCBI taxonomy): domain Eukaryota; kingdom Metazoa; phylum Chordata; class Actinopteri; order Characiformes; family Alestidae; genus Ladigesia; species Ladigesia roloffi. Next base: position 7,614 of record JBBKCR010065947.1, on the reverse strand, counting down.
TCCTGATCTCAGTATGTGTATAACGCACACGTGTCCAAACAATCGGTTTACTCCACACCAACTCCTCTGCCACAAAAGAACTGGCAAAGGATCTCAGGGACGAGATTGTAGACATGCACAAGGCTGGAATGGGCTATAAGGCCATCAGCAAGAAGTTTGGTGAGAAGGTGACGACTGTTGGTGTGATTGTTCAGAAATGGAGGAATTACAAAAAGACCATCAATTGCACTCTGTCTGGAGATCCGTGCAGTGTCGTGCCTCATGGGGGGAGGAGGATCATGAGAAAGGTGAGGGATCAGTCCACAACTACAAATGAGGAGCCTGTTAATGATGTGAAGACAGTTGGGGCCCCAATCACATAGAACACCACTAGCAACACACTACATCATAATGGATTCAAATCTTGCAGTGCCCAGAATATCCCCCTGCTCAAGAAGGCACATGTAAATCCAAGATGTATGCCATTGAATATCTAAATTCTACGGAGAAGACTTGGGAAAAAGTGCTGTGGTCAAATGAGACCAAATTCAAGTTCTTTGGCATCAACCCAACCCGCCATGCTCAGAGGAGGAGAAATGCTGAGTGTGACCTGAAGAACACTGTCCAACAGTCAAGCATGGAAGTGCAAACATTATGCTTGGGGAGGTTTTTCTTCTAAGTGAGCAGGATGACTTCTCCGCATTGAGGGACCAGTTGATGAGGCCATGAATCTTCTCTCAGCCAGAACACTGAAGGTGAGTTGTGGGTCTTCCTGTGTGACAATGACCCAAAACACACTGCCAAGATTCAAAGGAGTGGCTACAGAAGAAGCACATTAGGGTCCTGGAGTGGCCCAGCCAGACCTCCAGACCTCCATCCTGTAGAAAATCCATGGAGGAGTTGAAACTTTGAGTTGCCAAGCAGCAGCTGTTTTTACAAAAACATTTTTTGTAAGTAAATTTACACATTCAGCAGGGGATCAAATCATTATTTTGCCCACTGTAGAGACAATTAGAAAGACAATACAGTTCATTCATCACTTGTTCTATACACCAAAACACACACACAGATGTACACTCAAGCATCTGAGACCACAGAAAGTTTAGCAAAGCTGACTCACTAGGGCCATGGACGTTTATTCTGTAAAGCTGCTTTGTGACGTGATTGTAAAAAGTGTTGTATAAATGAAATTACATTAAATTGAACTGAATTGAAAATAGAAATCAAATGTATAAAAATATATTAAATATGCTTTTTGTTACACATGTATAAAAACATACACATGAATCCACTATTCATCATCAACACCTGTTTAATATCATGTAGTTTCATTTGCATCACTGAAAAACCCTGATCTACTGAACACCTCTGAAGGTGTTATGTGGATTCTGGGAAATCCTAAGGCCAAGTCAGCACCTTGAACATTTTGATGTACCTCAAACCATTCCTGAACAGTGTTTGTAGTGTGGCAGGACACATTCTCCTGCTGAAAGAGGGCACTGCCTAAGCTGGTAGAAGAGCGTGACCATGCAACATGAGCGTGAATTTTTTCAGCAGTTTGTCCTACTGAAGCTCTTTTTAGTGGAATCGGTAAAGATTATTTATCCATGTGTGTGTTGTGTGTGTGTGTGTACTCCCCACTTTACCTTTTCTCTGATGAGGCTCTGGCGGTTGGACACCCGGCCCCAAGGCGCCAAGCCCAGAGTAAACACTTCAGACTGGGAGGTCAAAGATTGTTGAATTGCTTCACCTACTAAGCGACTTACACCATTGTTCAGGCCACTTGCTATAAACCACGCATCTGAGAGAGACAAATATCATACTCAGAACCATAAAACAGCATGCAGTGTTCAAAAAGGCCACTCTGCAAAACCTCTCAGTATTCACAGGCCAAGCCCTACTAAAACGAATTAAAAAAATATGAACTAAATCTTTGGGTAATGCTTCGCTCCACAACACTCTGCATGTAACCCTTCACCATAAATAGATAAAAAACATCTGTTTTAGGCAAAAATCTTTTGGGATTCAGGCAGTGTATTCGTAACAATTTTTCAGTGGGGGAGCTTTTGATCAGTATAGTATTTGTATATAAAATAGCATTCCACTCTGAATAATAACGGTGTTTACATCTTTATGCACTCTTTAGTACAACTCACATTTGCTCTTTTAGATTTTAAATAATGCACAGACTCCTCTTCTGATTAATGAATTAGAAGAAGCAGCTGCTGGGTGTCACGATCTCCCCTTTGTCCCCAAGGAAGACGGGAATGTCCACACAGCTCCATGACCTGGGAATACTCTTTATTCACCACACGCAGACAGGACATTACACACTTGGACTAATGACATGCAAAGACACGACGACAGAAACAAACTTATATAGTGAGGGCTATGGTTCCCTGATATTCTCTGCAGGTGTAACTCATTCCTCTTACTTAGACCAGAGAATACCAGAGGGCCATAGCCCAACCCAAAACACAGTTAAGGGTGACCCCTAGTAGCACTTGGAGCTGGGGAGGGAAGTCCGCGCGGAGCTCGGGAGCGTAGTCGGCACGGAGCTCGGGAGCGTCGTCGGAGCGAGGCTTGGGAGCGTTGTCGGCGCGGAGCTCGGGAGCATCGTTGGCGTGGAGCTCGGGAGAGTTGTCGGCTTGGAGCTCAGGAGTAAGGTCCGATGAATCCGCCTCGGAACCGGCCCTGGCGTTTGGCGTGGGCTTACTGAAGGACTGGAGAACTCTGGAGGCTTTTGGACTTTCGGGAGCCTTACTTGATCACTCCGCAGCCTCGTCTTCCTTACCCTGAAGGGCAGCGCTCCAGGCCTCTCTGCCCGCGGGAGCGTGCTCTTCTCCCCAGTCCTACCCTTTATCCACCGCTTTGTGGCCGGCTGATGCAGCTGGAGTTGTTCACCGCAGCTGAGGCATGGAGGATCTGCGACGGCCGGAGGCGGAATCTCCTTGCTCTCGCACGTCCCACCCTGGCTCGGCCTTGCCGTCCTTCGGCGTGGCCGCACTCGCCTTCTCCTCCGCTTACGCGGACGACGCTTTCCGTCTCCGCCTTTCCCCAATTCTGCTGCAGGTGGTGGGGTCTTTTTTGTGGGCACTGTGACGAGAGCTGATGGACGGGCGGCGTAGGCTCGGAGCAAGGCCGCCACCTTCCGTAGCTGAGCGATAGACCCAGCTACCTCTCGCTCGAGAATCTCCAGCTCTCGAGAGGGGGCCGAAAGAGCTGTTTTCTCTGACCTTCAGTCGGCTCAGCGCAGGCTCCCTCGCCTGCTTCCACCTCTCTGGGAGCAGGGCTCGGCGAATCGCCAGTGGGAGACCCAACAGAGCTACCTCCTCCCTCGTCATGGTCGGGGGGCTCCACCTCCTCACTGGCGGAGGTAACCGCTCCTCAGCATGGTCAGAGAGAGTGGACTTCTCCTTCCGCTTCTCGCCAACATTTCTTTGTGGGTTTTTGTACTAAAGAGGTTTTCAGTTCTGTATTAGTTGCGGGTTATTCGTTGGTTTAAATAGGCTGTCCTTTCCTTTGTTTTGAGTTTATTAATAATAAAGAAATGAAAAGCATGGAACTGTGTGGACACACCGGTCTTCCTTGGGGACACGAAGGAATGCATAACATAATAAACTGCCGACCAAACTGTGGCACTGCAGGCGAGAGGCGGAGGAAGACCACCACTCTCTACCAAAGGCGGCGATGTAAGGACATGGCTAGTGCCCAGACTGGGTGGCCGGCACCTCCGTCAGCGAGGAGACAGCAGGTAAAAAAAACCTGCCGTGAGCACCCTAAGACGAGGAGGTGGCTCTTTTGGGTCTTCCACTGGCGTACAGCCAGGATCCTCAACCTGAGAGGAGGAACCAGGCGTGGAAGCCTGCGCGGAGAGCGCTCTTTCGGGTCTTGCAGCCCACACCCGCATCGAGGGAGAGGCTGCATCCTCCTACCCCAGCTCCCAGGCTGAACCCGCTGGGGCAAGGTAGCGGGGAGGCCAGGCCAGACAGCTCAGGATGGATGGATAAATTAGGCCCCATAGAGGAGCCTTGCGACTCTCTACCGGAGCCGTTAGTACCCTTAGTTGTGTTAGCCCCGGGCCGAGGGGCCGGTAGTATTAACCATAGCAGCTAAATATAGGTCAAGAAGGGGTAACCGAACGACAGGAAGAAACTAAGCAGGCTAGCTCAAAGGTCCAGGGAAGGCCCGGTGTAGCAATTGAGGCCAGGGAAAGACCCAGGGAGAATAGCAGGAGACCATGGAAACTGATTATCTGTTTTGTTTGTTTGGCCTCCTGATCACACCAGCTTCTGATTAAAGAATTAGAAGTAGCAGCTGCTGGGGTGAACAGGGGCAAGTGGGACTGTGTTGGGATTGGGTATTTCTTTGTGGGTTTTTGTATTTAAGTGGTTTTCAGTTCTGTTTTAGTTGCGGGTTATTTGTTGGTTTAAATAGGCTGTCCTTTTGTTTGTTTTGAGTTTATTAATAATAGAAATTAAAAGCATGGAACTGTGTGGACACGCGTGTCTTTCTTGGAGACACGAAGGAAGATGTAACAATACAGAGTTACAACTTTCATGTTTACATTCAGCTGAAAAACTCATGTGTAAAACCCAGGCAAACATAGATTCATGAAGATTAAGAGAGGCTGCACACATTCAAGCACTCGAGAAAACACAAAAAAGAAATGAAAAGTATGCAGAACTTTGGGTAGAACAACTGCTGCATGATATGTTGTATGTTGATCTGTGCTGAGATACCGGCATTCACAATGTTGATATTATAGGTTTCATATCATCACTGCCCCCAAAAAAGAACCATACAGGAACCTTTCAGTAAAAGTTAATGTAACAATGTTTTATTTCTAATCATTTTCAACCATTTCTGAAGAAAACAACAAAAACATTAAAAATATGTAAGCTGTCTTGTTCAAATGCATAGGTGCAAGTTTCAGTGCATTATTGTGTGCTGTGAAGTTCCTGACCTATCACAGACCTATCCATTCAGAGTATCTGTGTATGTAGGACAGATCAGGGAATGATTCTAATCAAGATCAAACAGGCCAAACAATACAACACAAAATATTTGCCATCTAGGGTTCAGGGACTTTGAATAAAACCCCCAGAATCTATCCCACCAGTGCTACACACTCAGCCGTGAATGTAAACCTTGTCAGTGTTTTCCACAAGTGTATGGAACATAATAATGCATATTATTTCTGATACTGCATTTATTTGACGGGCATTTCTTATAAAAATGTTTTCCTCATAAACTAGAAACTTGGTGCAAAACATTTTGTTGAAATCATGCAGCCCACCAAGGCAGGATTGAAGAAGGTGGTCACCTGCGGTTAGAATGAATGGCACCAGAGTACGTTCAATCCAGTCCTTCATTTCCTCTATGCATGTCTCGCCCACCACAGAAATCACGGCGTTGGGTGGCGATAATCCCCAGTACATCCTCATCAGGTCATAGACCAGAGGGGCGGGGGTGTCATTGGACAGACGCAGAAACTGGTGACATGAACAACAAATTTGTTTAACAGTCATAGCAAGACTCCTGAATAGTCCTTAGGTAAAAAAAGAAAATCCCTAGCTCCTCTCATTAACCTTCTTCACAACCTGAAAACAGTAAGCCTTTGCAATGTTGATATTACAGAAGGTTTCACTTCCCCCAAAAAGGAACCTTACAGGAACCTTTCAACACCCAGGGGGGGACACAATAAAATATGTGTCAGTTGTTGGGTTTATAAAATAATTTTAGTTAGTTTTACAGGTAACTGATCATGCTGAGGTCTTGTTTTTCTCTTAGTGGCTGTTGTATACCCCTCCGTGTCTCCTTGTGTTTGTACAAAGCATAATTTGACTTGTGGATGTCTGGGTCAGATATCCCCTAGGTCTTGAGCCGGCGACAATTTTATTATAAAACTTTTTTTCAGTCCAGCTACAGCTCTCTGTGCTGATTTTTTGTGAGAAAAATCTGCCATGACAGTAAACGTCTAAGAGAGAGAAAACAACAGTATGTGTTTCTATCTTTACCGAAACTGATAAGCGTATGGGTATATTTGTGTTATATGTGTATTTGTACATAATTATCCAAAATCAGGTTTTGTTTTTGCTGTGGTTGTTTATTTTGTTATTTTAAAAGCCACATTTCCTCCAACCCCTTTTGGTTTTTCCTTTATTTGTGATAGCTAGTTCTTTCACACCTTGCATTTTATATGCATGTAATAAGTTACTGACCATTTACATCTCTTTAAGTTCCTTTCATCCCTGCATCTGTGTCCTCCTACCCTGTGACATATATGATACAATGTTTCGAAATGTACTCTTTGTTTATGAAGCCACTGAGGAGTGAAAAGTAGAGGTCTGTGCGGAACTGATTAATCATCCTGCTCCTGCATGCTCCTGCACATTTCTGTCCCGCTCCTGCCTGCTCCTGCAAAAAATTTGTAATATTTCCACCCGCTCCCGCCCACACCTGTTATGGTTTGTCTGGCTTCTGCCCGCTGAATCCCACAAGCAAGGCTGGTGGAGTAAAGGCTGGGCCAAAAATGTTTCAATGCTATTATATCTTGGCTTGTAAATATTAAATATGTTACCAAATGTATTTGTTGCCACACAGGAATTTAAGAAACATTAGCTATATTATGTGGGCACGACTTCAACTACAACAACATTTCTAACTAGGCTACAGACCTGAATTAAAAATGTCCAAGCAGGCCCACAAAAACAAAACTGAGAAGCAGAAACAAAACAGACGAATCACAAACACAAAAGACGATTCACGAAAACTAATTGAGAAGCACAATTACATTAAGCACTCCCGGAAAGGGCAGGTACCAGTAAGCAACAAGAGACATCACTGATTGGACGACTGCACTGTTTGTCTTTGGAACTGAAAGTGACTCTGCCTGTGACGCACTTTTCCGATCATTATAATACGTTTGGCTCACGGTAATGTTCATGTTTGGAAAGTTGCACCACATGCAGAGTAGTTTTCGGTTCCAAAGACAAACAGTGTGATTGTCCAATCAGTGATATCTCTTGTTGTGTTTCTCAATTTTTTGTTGTGTTTAGTAATTTGTTAGTGTGGTTTGCACTTCAGGGCCACCGTATCATTGTGCTCATTGCATTTACATTCTGCCCCCTGGCGTCCCAGAGATTCCAGCGCAACGCAAACATCCGTAAGTTCGATCATCTATGTTTTGTTCCCCACATGCAATACAAATGTAAAAAGGTATTCAAGGTAAATATATAATTTGCAGGAATCAATAGAACAATGTCTTTGTCCTGAACCCGCAAACCAAGCAAGAGGATGTCTAGCATTTCACACAAAACTGAAAAACAGGCATCCAGTCTTTCCCCCCCGAGGCAAATGCTAAATGACAGACAGCTGCACATTTTAAAGCTCAACCACTGTTTATTTGGTGAATTTAATAAAATAAAACTTTGCACATATTTTATGTTTTACTGTATACAAGATAAACTCAACAAGCAGCAAGTTGAAGTTAAAAGGGCGAATAGCATGTGTTCTCTTTAGAGGGTCTGCACTTATTTTCACTTAATCAGCAAATCAGCAAAACATGATCCATTGTTTTAATTCAGTTGGTCTGAATTTTGCACATGACTGTATGATGGTGTGTGTGTGTGT
>JBBKCR010065927.1:0-10266 GCA_037577295.1 Ladigesia roloffi | reverse complement strand
TTGTGACACCAGCTGCTCATTGAGCGGGATGGGTGCATCAGATCAAGGTATGTTGGGAGCAGGCTGGATTGGAGGACGTTTTGCTATGCGGTAGCTTTAACAATGTGATTTTCATGTTCATGCTGTCATGTGTTGGCTCTGTGTAAACTGATCTTTCCCTTTCTGCAGGTCTGTACCTAAAAGGAGGAGTAACTCTTGGCCCAGTCGCAGTTAAGCAATTGGCCCTCTGATTTTATAATAAATTAATTTTTGACCTCACTTGTGTTTTGAAACTTTTTTGATAACTCACTTGGGTGCCCTTTTCTAGGCTTTTATTTTGAATGTAGCCATAAACTTCAGCCCCTGCTGAGCATTCGGTTTCTGGACAGTAACAAAATGGTTGCTGTTGAATATTATATTTACAGTGAGCAACTATATGCGTTTAAATACTATATCAGTGGTGGTTTTTGTTCATGACTGTCTTTGCCTTGGTTACCAAATGGTACCCCTCAGCAATTCAACTGTCACCACACAGACAGCGGAGGAACACTGGTGTCGATGAGCAGCTATTTAATTTTTCTATGCAGAAATTCAGAAGCAGAACTGTGATCTGCATTTTTCCTCTTTTCTGAGGTGTTACCACTACTCTAGTCTCTGGCTGACTCTCTGCAGTGCTAGAATCACCCATGTTTGCAAGCGGATGTAGCCATGCTCAACACTACACTTTACCACTGAGGGTGGGAATGTCACTGTGTGGCTTGTGTGGGCTAGAGTGACGCATCTCCATATTTGTGATGTTTGTCTCCTGTCTCTGCTACTGTCTTGTGTCTTATGTTCCTCTTGTACCAACATGGCTGCAATTTTAATATAAATCCTGTTGGCATAAGCCGTTCTGAGGAAGGTGGCACTGTGTACACAAGCGTGTGTGTGCTGAGCGTGGGGGTAAAAACTGTGGTTTGCTGACCTCTCTAGGGAGGCAGTCAACTTGTGCCTCTGTTGATGATTTGACCTCAGCATTTCTGTTAATTCCTGAATTAAAACAGTTGATTACTGGGTTGGGGTGCTTTGTTTTAATATTTGAACTGCTTTGGACCAACATCATCTGGTGGCAATGTTAAGGCCTGACACTCTCAAAACACATCAGCGCATTCACATTAGGGGGAAACATTACCAGTGCTTAGTCTTGTAGGGATGAGTGAGTACAGTATTATCTGTATCTGTTTACCAGCTGAACTATCAGTATCTGTACCCGGACTGGGCCTATCCAGGAAGTGGGTGGGGTTTAACCCAGAAGTGTGTGGTTGTCTTGAAATGGGTGGGCTATGTTATTTTAAGCATGCAATTGATATGTATTCATCACAAATGGTTATATTTATTGCTGTTTAGAAAATGATTTACATGACCGCATCACATTGAGCTTCAGATCAGTGGTCAAACTATGTACAGAACAAGTTTGGAAGCAATGAATACAACACAAGCGTTTGCAATTATGAAGTAAAATGTAAAGCACAAAAGTTGTCATCTTTAACTTTGAATTTTTTCATGATCATTGTGATTTTTTTTGGTTCTTTTTTGTTTTTTATTTTCACAGCGTGTGTGTAGCATAAGTTATATTATTCATACCACAACTACCTTTATTTTGTTTTATAAAATACAGCAAGAAAGTAAAACTGGTTAGAGTCAGCAGACCTTAAAAAAAAACTGCAGAGGGAGAGACGGAGAAAGAGGGAGGGAGAGCTCCCCTAGAATTGCTCCTGCCCCCTCTGCTCTGAACAGCCAAATATTGAAATATAATTTAAAAAAAATCTCCACATGCGCTGGCTCAAAAAACAAAACTAACGCTACCTTAAAGTGCTAAAAGTGCGCTGACAAACACCACTGCATGGAACGCAGACACAGTCCGCTACCCAATAGAATTTTTATTCAATTCGAGCACAGATATTGACTCGTATTACTCGTATGATACTCATACTCATCAAAAGTATTTTATCCGTACCGGATACTCATTATCCGGCTCATCCCTAGTGTTGACAGAGTTTTAACACACTAACTATTCTAAAAGCAAACCAGCGCTTTCACACTGCAGAGAAATCATACCAGTGCTCAAAGTGTGGACAGAGTTTTAAACAAGTACTCTTTAGAGTGGCTTCCTATAAGAAAATTAAGGATGCATACATAGATCCATGTGGAGAAAAGAAATTGTGGGCATCCCTGTTGCCTCAAAGGTCCTTTTGTTCAGTTCCCTACCATGGTGCTCATATTTCTTTCAGTGGTGCTTCCGCTCAGAGCTGTTTTTTTCCCCACAGTCAAAATTTTTTTCCATGAATAATGCAAATAATATGCTGTTAAGTTATGTGGCGTGTGGACAGTCTGGCAAGTGATCTGTGACTGTTTTGTAACCATTTTTAATTAGTGCATTTTGCATGTCAGTTAATTTTGAATAATATCAATGTATTAATTTTGTGTTTTTTTAGATGGTGCTGATTTTGTCAAAACACACTTTATAAAAACAGGAAAACGATACTGACAGCCAAAAAAACAAACCCTGCAACCAAAACAATAAAAATGTAAAGTTGTCATTGCAGCTTCATTGTGGTATATATTAAAAAAAACTTTTTCACATAGCATGGACAACAAGCAGCCTGGTTGTTAAGTAAGTTTTGATCACAGGTGTGAATGAAGTGAGCAGGTAATGGAAATTATTTGTTTTATTCAGCCATATGCAATATGAGTGTACTGTGATAGCTGGGGAAGCCACAAGAGGGAGCCAGAGGACGAGTACCAGAAACAAGAACTGTCGGTGATTTCCTGAACGCTATTTTCAGGCTGGTGTTGCAGCCATTCCTGTGTATTTGATGCCCTGTGCAAATGGTACTGATGCAGTTTCACAGAAAAGGCTAGGTTTTACTGTGGGAACCATTTTTTGTTCAGATAAAAAAAAAAATATATATATATATTTTTTTTTTTTCTTTAAATATATATTTTAAGTTGTTTTGGGGATTATTATATTTTACATCTGAGCAACAAAACACCCAGAGTCCAACTAAATTTTTTTGTAATCTCAAAGTGCCTTTTACAACACGTAAGTGTATTGTGTCACGAAAATGAGATTTCTGAGAGTCGATTCTCATCTGGCTGGAAAATGTTAGTGGTCAATCAACAAAGATCATACCGAGATTATGTTAAAGGACTTTGGTGTGATATGGACCTGGGGTGTATTGAAACATGATTATGACTAAGAACGTTTGTCAGATAGCCCAACGTCATTTACCTCCCGCATTCTAAAACGCAGCTCTTTTTGCCCATACTAACCTCAAGGCTCTACTAGGCTGATAATGATTTTGCATGGGGCATAACATAGCCAGAGCAGATAGATTGCTATTTTTACACCATTTACTCGAAGGCTCGAAGTAGCTCCACACTTAATTTCTATAATTCTGAGGGCCCTGGCATTTAAAACGAGACACTGAGAAGTTTCCGGTCACTGCCAATTTAAAGTCGGCTGAAGAACATAAATGAACAGGTTGGACAGGTCAACTCGGGGTCCTCATATCCTGCCATCCTTGAGGATTACTTGGTAGCCGTCCTCTGAGTCCTGCATCTGGGGCATCGCAGCCGACATAATTTGGCAGAATTTGGTAGGTATGAGGGGTCTTAAATAATTTTGAGTGCTAGCCTGCATGTCTGCTGTCTCATGTGCAATAACGTTGTATCCCCTGCCCCCACCACAATACATGCCAACAGTTATATTTATATAACTTTATATTGTTATTTTTAATATAGTGCTGAGGGACTTGTCTTCTCCTCACCAGTCACATTTCATTGCATTGCTGCCCCCAGGTTAACTTTCATAAGACAAATAAAGCTGAAAATAAACAGATGTGTGATAAGGATCTTACAGGCAGTCCAGTAATCTTAGAGAACACATTGACAGTGCTCTTTCAAGCATTCGTTTGGTACCTCACACAAATTGGTACGCCTCCCCTCACGTATCCCTCAGAGGCACATAATAACTACACCAGCCATGACTGGCCGGCCACGGCGGGGCCAATCGACGGCTCAGCATATTAACAACTGCCAGTGTCCAAAGGCCTCATTCAATTGTTTCTCACTCAGAATCAACTCTAATACTCCCAGGGTTATTTGTCTACTGTCTACAGAGCTAAGCTTGCCACTCGCTCACCGGGTAAGAGTCCTTTGCCAGCAGTATCCAAATGGAAAGGCTTGTTTGTAAACAGAGCTACTTATATGCAAATTATTTGGGCCTGGCAATAAAGATTTCTGACCATAGGCGGTTCCAGACGGGGGCCAGGGTGGGCCAGGGTCCCTGAAGAATTGCTCCCTGGCACTTTATGTCCCCTGCAGTGAACAGCCAATATTTAAATATACATTTCTTATAGTGATATGCACTGGCTCAAATAATGCAATGTGTGTTCTAGATAGACTACTTAAAGTGCTACACACGTGCTTAATGTAGTCCATCTAGAACACACGTAGCATTAGTTCCGTTCACCCACTACCCACCCCACGGACACTGTGGTATAGTTCGCACACGGGTTAAATGTATAATAACGGAGCCCATGAGCAATTCTACGAGGGCCCTGGCACTGTCTAGAACCACCTATGCTCAGTCATTGCCGCCAGTACCAGACATACACACCCATGCTGCAATGAGGATGCTCAAATAACTTGTTGTCACTGTGCTCACCTGCCAATGAAGAGTCTTCGTAGTCATTTAGCTTGCTATACTAGCCCGACTGAGTAACATACCACCTCCACCCTGACCAGAAATTCCTATAAAGCACAGAATTTTCCATCAAAGACAGACAGCTTCCAGTCCTCCGTGTGTGTCCAGGAGATTGGTTACCACTCTGGACCTCGCAGACACTTTGTGTTTACATCAAAACGGACTGGTGTGTGAACGCTGTACTGATCTTGAGCTACTTTTCACCACTGCTGGAGCTTATGTCTGTGAAAAGTAGACCATTTTATTCACCGCGAGAATTCACCATCGTACTCATAATCGCAGTTTTCATCACACCGATGACAAACTCAAACAACGCGCTGCCAGAACTGTACAATCCTGATGGACTGTTCATAATCGCTCACCTCAAATCAGTACTCCCTAAATTCTATCAACACGTGGACTTTCCGACGAGGGGTAAAAACACACTGGACTGTGTTTACATGAACATCCCCAGCGTGTTATGCGCTGAGCCCTGCCCCCACCTCGGATTTTCTGATCACATGTCCATCATCTGCATCCCAGCCTACAGACGACTAATCAGATGTGCCATGCCCGTTCAGAGGCAGACAAAGATCTGGACCCCAGGAGCAGGGGCGGAGCCAGGGGGTGGCTTTGGGGACTGAAGCCCCGAATCTCACTTCAAAAGCCCCGAATCTTTTAGGCTTTAAAAAAATATGACAACCTGCTGCATATAAAATACATTCAAACTCATTAATGGGCACAAACCACAGTTTCCCTCTTTCTTAAAATGCTGTTATTTCAACGGGCTGAAACTACAAAAACAGAATTCCAGCAACTGGTACATTGTTCAATATTCTAAACACTGACTGTGCTGCCCTCAGGACACGTAACTCTGTGTGGCTAGACAGTCAGCGAACAAAACAAAAGAGATCTCCTCTCAAGGCTTGCTTTTCTTGTTTCTACTGAAGATTTCTTATAAATATTTCTTGTTTTTTGTAAAAAGACGTACAATCATACCCAAGAGCTGTTCTCTCTCTCCCCAAACTAGCTCAACCTCACCAGAGAAATGCCCAAGATAATCATAGCAAGAATACTCACTTCCCCCTGGAGCTGCACGCACAACACCATAAAGATACTTTATGGTACAGATGTCCCACATCGGTCAGATTTCTAAACCTACACATTTTAAACATTGTTAGTATGAACTTAACTATTTATTAACTATTTATTGTCTTCGACCAAGGTCATCACACTCACATCAACGGCTACTTTCTACTCGTCTGTCGTCTGTCAGAACTCGTCTCTGTCTTCAAGTAGATCCCTGAGGATCTGGACAAGACAAGGGGTTGTTCTATCTCTTCAGAGAAACAATTCAACCCACTTGGAGAAGTTGTCCACTACCACCACTAAATAGGATTTTTTCTTCTTGCTTCTTGAACCCATAAGGTCTAACACATCTTCCCTGGAGCCTCTACCATCATGGACTGCAAAAGACCGGATGGCTTGGTGTTGTCTGCCTTATGTTTATGACATGTCAGACAGGCCTTGGTATGCTCTCACATATCCTTCTGGACGCATGGACCAACAGGTCGTCGAGGTGGACCACACAGTGTGAGCATGGAATGTCCCCGAGTACCTTCTCCATGAGCTGCTCAAATGTAGAAGAGGCATTACACAACCCGAACGCAATGACCTGATACTGAACGCCATTTTAGGTCCCTCCTCAGGAGCTAACTCCACCTGCCAGTAGCTGTTCTGGAGGTCCGGGGATCTAAACCAGGAAGAGCAAGATACACAAACTAATGCTTCATCGTTACGGCGTTGAGTTAACCTGGTGTTGGATCAGGTTAGTGTGCAGAGTTTAGAGTGCAAGCCCTCTCGTCAGCCACGAAAAATGTAGTTTCCGGTCACCATTTAAACCTACGCTCGTATAACTGGTTAACCGCCTGCTGGATTGGTGGTCTTCCAGTCCCTGTTTGAATTTTGCTCCGAGTCGCTTTGGAAGTTCTCTTCGGGTAGTAATCCTCTGTGAATGAACAAAATGATGGAGACCCTTGCCATCTCCACTGGCCTTTGCTGGGAGAAGCTCCCGCTGTCCACCATGACTGGCTGCCATCTTCTCGAGGAAACCCAGATTTATTCAAGAGTTTTTAACAGAAGTGGCAACTAAACAGGTAGCACCACAAGGTTTACACTATGGCTTAACCCATAACCCAGGTACACAGAGCTACCATGACCACACTCATGGTAGCTTGTGCACCTCTACACTAAAACACAAAACAAACACCCCAAACACATTTCCACACAAACAAAAACACACCAAATAAACATCATTAACACATCTGGGGCCTATTGCACAAACCTAGGATAAGGGATTAAGCCAGGATATCTTGGTTATACTGGCTCAATTTATCCATGATCCGGTTGCAAAAAAGAAGGACAGGGGGCAGCAGGATATGTTATGCCCCCTGCTCTCCTGCTTTTGTGCAACCAGATCATGGATAAATTGAGCCAGGATAACCAAGGTATCCCGGCTTAATCCCTTATCCTAGTTTTGTGCAATAGTCCCCTATACCCCAACTACACAAAACAACCCCACAACAACACAACAAACAAGAATAAACAATTTGGGGAGGGAGCAGTGCATGCTGGGAGAGCCCTCCCCAGCTCAGCTCCACTACATTATGCATATGGGCAGCTTTAGTTTTATTTTTACGTGTTGGATAGCATGCTAATTGTCTTCTACCTAGGTAATCTAGACCAGTTAGCCCAGTTATCCTGACAAAACTTCCACCAACTTTTCTATACCTTGTATGTGTTCCAGGTAATGTGTTATTTTCTTGTTTTTGGTTCTACCAAAAGTTTGATGATGTAATAACTGTTATTTGTATTTGTGAATCTCAGGTTTCATCTACATTGGGGTAATTGATTTACCCCAATGTAGTGACAATGTAGATATTGAGTACATTATACATAAGTTTCCAGTGTTTTTCTTATAATGAAAGAAATGGTTCTCTGGCCTGTGTAATCGCCAACGAGGCCCTAGCAACAAAAATAAACAAACAAAACAAATTCAACCCCCCTAGCAGTGCTCAACATCCCACATGTTTGGTACATGGTCCTGGCTTGATTCAATTTTCTTTCTCGACTTGATCGGCTTCAACTACCACAGATTCCCCACAGCACTTCCAAGGCGGTGTCTGTCAAGCCATCACCCACCTCGATCTCTGCGTCTTGTCTCGTGTCCTCCTCACGTTCGGCTTGACACGGCCATGCTCAACACACTGACTACGACTAAAACTCACCTGTTTTGATAACTCCCCCACCAATTACCCATATGAAGTATGCTGTATAGAAACTGAGCTTTAGTATGTACCATACCAGTTTTCTATGCTTAGCTCATTATTATAAAAGATGTTCTGGGAGGTGGAGACCACTGTGTCCTGCTGCACAAATCTTGTGAGTTCAGCCACTTAATAGTGGAAGATGTGGAGATGGCCCGCAGCATGATGGGGAAGAGGTGCTCACCTGGCCGGGTCCTTGACGCTCTGTTGGCTGGTGGAGTCAGGTAAAATTAAGATTATAATTTAATTATAACTGAAGAAAATAATATAATGGTTTGAACTGAAAATAAAGGATTAGAGTTGATCCTCAAAATTCACTGGGGTTATGTTCCAGTGGCACCCATTCTTTTAAGTCATCTCACTTATTGGTTCTCCACCAATAAGTCCTAATCACCTCATTTTCATGTCTCCACATTCCAGTTTCTACCAGCAATAAAAAGATCAGTCACACTTCTGTGTACTTGTATGAACTTGTATGACTATGCATGTAACAAATAAAATTGGTATTTGTATATTTGAGATTATATGTTGAGTCATATCCCCACCTGGCCACCAATACTTTATAACTGGGTATGTTGTGTCAGGTACACTTCACCTGTCTTTGTGTCTTTAAATTGTCCAATTTCCAAACGAACCCCCCACCATCCCAGTATACGTTAACTAAATACTAATGCAGTTTTCACAAAGGTGGCCTTATTGAAAGTTGTGTAGATGTTGTAATAAAAAAAAAATCTTGTTAATATGCAACGTGTCAAGTACGATCTATTGCTCAATATTATGAACATAATGGCAAATGGTGTAAACAGACTCACTGAAGCAGATATGTATATATGTTTTTAATAAATCCGGTTAATATGGAATGTGTTGAGTAATATCTGTAACTCCATTTTACAAACATAAAAGAGTAAACAGACTTTATTATGTGGAGATTAGTGGAGATGAAAGTGGAGCATAACCTGATTAGCTGGACCTTGGATGAATTGAGACAGGGATCGATTGCTTCTGCCTGGTTGCCCCAATGTTGACTCGGTGCCTTTTGAGACTGAATTTTTTTAGACTGAATTGTTATACACTGAATTATCTTCTGAGTTCTTTTGAGATGTTAACATTTTTTGCATTTTTTTTTTCAACATATGTTTCTGCTGTTGAAAAAATTCAGTGTTACAAATTCATATACAAACTCTGATAGCACAGACATACTTTCATAGACAGGGGTGTCATAAGCATTTTTAACATGAGTAGGACGCATGGGTCTATGTGTGGGGGCAAGCTTTGGGTGTGAGGGCCGGAGTGGGTTGGGGTTTGGGTGGTGGTGAGGTTGCTGTGTGCATGCAAATCTTAGACTTTTAGGGGGTAGGAGTGTTTGGAAAAGCCTGTTGAATTTTGAATCTTTCGCAAAAAGATCCTTTCCACTTAAACTATAGAACACACACACCACAGGAAATCCATTCCTGTTTGCCTCCAACTCACCACATTCAAGTGAAGTAAATCCTCAGTGAACAGACAGGCTGCTCGGATTTCCAGTGGCGTGTGTATTTTTCAATCGATTAAGTGGAGTGAATTCTTTTGCAAAAGATTCCGGATTCAACTGTGCTTTTTGAACTAAATAATTTATAAGATTAGTTATGAAATGGGAGGGAGACATGTCCCTCTCTGATTAAATGGCAATGCCGATGTCCATAGAAATATGTCCATAGTTGGTTTGCTCTTCTGATTCACTATAAAGCATCAGCTCTTAGAGAGGATTATTTTGTGCATGACACATAACTCCATAGTTCTGCCCATTTAGGGTTGGAACAGTGTCTCTATCTTGATAGCCCTGGGAGGAGTAGTGGGTTAAAAATGGGTGAACAGAGATATTAAGATGAAGATAATAAAAGATAAGAAGAACAATAGTGTGCTTGCTCTGCTAATAATCAGTGCTTATGATCTAGCCAGCTGAAACTCCTTAATAACTACAGCCAACTAGAAACAGACCACACCCACTGAGCCAAGGAGGAACAAGTTCCTAGTCAGATAGTGAACACTTGCGGCCACAGACAGGAATTATGACATAAGGGGACTGGTAGGTTTTAAACAGTGTCTTCATCTGCTGAACCAGACAGCATCTGTGGTGGAGTCAAATTTCTAGTTTGAATTTCTTGTCTAAGGATTCCAACTAGGGTTACCACTTTTAATAAAAAAAAATAAGGGACGCATACTGCAGCGGGGGCCACATCCCTTGGGGGCTAAGAC
>JBBKCR010065917.1:0-10267 GCA_037577295.1 Ladigesia roloffi | reverse complement strand
CCAATCTGGCAACCCTAGAGACGAGTGAACCTGCGACTGATCTAACGGCGGATAGTACTGTCGCCTTCCACTGGAGGTGTTATGAGCTGATTGAGCCTCAGGAGTTTTATTTACATGCCAAATCCATATTTCCAGTTATTTTGGCGAGAGTAACTTAAAAGTAATGCAGTAGTAGTGTAATATTGTAATGTAACGAATTACTTGGAAATGACAGTAACAAGTAATAAATAACTCATTACAGTTTTGAAGTAACTTGCCCAACACTGATGTTTGCTAATTGAATTAAAAGCATAGTGTGTTGAGCTGTGATGTTCCATTGGTGGTTGATTGAGAAGATGTTTGAGAAAAAGTAGTGACATATCTTGAAATAAGCATGCATTACAATTTAGCGGCATAATGTGATTTAAATAACTGGTGGAACTAAACCGGGGCTAAAATGATGCAAAACTACAACAAAAGCATATTCAGTGGGAACAAATATATGGAGTAAACCCATTATCTGTGCTCTGACTAACTCATTCAAGCTCTCTTCATCTTCAGGCCCTCAGACTTCCCATCAATGACAGACTTAATCAGAGATTAGTCTTAATTAAAGGAAATGAATAAAGCCTACAGGTCTACTTTGTGGGAAAATAGAGATTTGGGGGTTCGTCCGGGACCGTATCGAATCAGTTACGTTCTGTCTCGCATGTCGTTTAACAGTTATTTGTCGTCTTTTATTTGATGCCATTCATTACAGGGAGAATGTGGTGGCAAGAAAACCCAACAAATAAGGCACTTATCTCCCAGTGGCTTTTTTGCACTATGCTCTGTGCTCTATCGACTGAGAACATATTGTCACCTCCAGCACTGAATAGTCTAATCTAGTGCCATTATGTTACATATTTTCACGTAATAATATGTAATACAGACGACAGTCCATTCCGTACAACTGCGTTTTTTGCATCATAATAATAAAATGTCATATTCATTTGGCAATATGAGGCCTACATGCATAATGCAGTCTTGTAGCAGAGCTAACTGACTCCCATTAACTGAAAATCAACCAGTGCAAACATTCGTCTGCTTTCACACATACTATGGTGGGTACTATACAGGATACAAGTGGCTTATGTTCAGTTAGGTCTAAAAAAAACCCCAGGCTGGACTGGAAAGAGCTTTTATGCCAATGTTGGAGGTCATACCGGGACAGATGTGGGGGTAGTGTACGGCAGGGTACTGCTGTTACTAGCATGCTACACTCAGTTAGAGATGTCACTACAAATTAAAGCTTTTAGCATCCAGGGCTGCATTATTGACTACTGAGGTTATGCCATCTGTGTTAGGGCATTAAAATAGCTACAAACTGGATTATCATTTCAGAATGCTGAATGAAAATGAATTCTTAATATATCATACCATTTGAAAACAGAAGCTTGCCTTTATTATTTAAGCATTTAATGATAAAATTATACAACATGACTGTAATTTTATTGTCATGGGACAAATGCTGATATTTTCATACTGGTAACTTTACAAAAAAGACTTTTAATGTAAGCTAATTGTGGTACTTAGTTTAGACAATCTTTGTAAGCTTTGACATTTCAAAGCAGCTGGTGCTTCATATTATGTCCAAAAAGTTTTCTGCCCAGGTCCTCCCACTAGCTGAGACTCTCCTCATTACACAATACCACTGTAGCATCCCTAGCTAACCCATTATGGTGCTCCCTGAGTTCTTTTCTATAATAACTATATGAAATTTTAAGTTGATAGGAGGCACCACACTTTGGTACGTATGAGTGAAATGCCTACCTGATTAATTATACGCAAAACCCACAAATTAATCCGAATTAAAAACACAAAGATTCATTAAAAAATTACATAAACATAAAACACAGAAAATATATTAAATAAAATTAAAACAGTTTCACATTAAATAAAACAAATAGGGTACCTATTAACTTGATGCCTGATACTTGGGTGGAGAGAGGTAGATGTTATCCTGAACAAAATGTCTCAAACTCACAACGAGGCAAACCTGGGACAAGGTGGAAAATTCCGCACATCCCACTTGGGTACACACAGTGTTTTTTGTATTACATGTAAATCGACCTGCATTAAAAACCATACCTGTGGTGCTTAATGATAGTTGACCACAGCTGAGCTGACTGGGTCATTACTTGTTAATTGGTCAAAAGGTGGTGTTGGATATTGTTTTTATTATCCAAGCATACCAAATATACAAATCAAGATACAAACTAACAACTGGGAAGCTAACGGACTACAAACACTACTCTCTGTTTGTGCTAAAGATACATTTCAGTGGGAGTTTTCTATGCAAAGGTGTACCAGGACATTGCTGATATGCTAGCTGGGTTATGTATTCATTGCCGATTAAATTATGCTGTGAAATAATTATAAAAAATAACTCAAACAAGACTAAAAATAATAAAAGACAAAAATAGAAAAAGCAGCTCTGACAGAAAAACACTTTCAGCTGGTTCCACTCAATAGGTGCTCAACAGAAAATGTGGCGAGAGAAGTGCTGATGCCCGGCTAGAAGATGAAATGGAAAATTTAATTATACTACAACATTTGTGTAAATGCAGTAGGTTTAGGTACAGCACAGTTCCTGTAGACTTATGGAAAATTGCTTTCTCGTTGCCTATGGCAATGGACCAATGACATCACTGTTGCTAGCTGATTCAGCTTGTCTGTTCACAGGTGGGGTTAATAGCGCATCATTATGATATTTACGAAACGGAAATGTATAAGTTCTTATTTGCCATGGGATTGCAGGTATGATGGGCTTAAAAAGAATACTGTAATTCATTATAATACCTGTCCAGCATGCCTGGCAATTTTAAGAGGGATTTCCACTGCTTTTTCCTCAATATTGTACAAATGTCATAGTTTGATGTGAACTGGAACCAGATATCTAAATAAATTACATAAGATGAAATGATTGTGAATTCCATTTGGTGACTGATGTTGTTTAAATCCAGATTTGAGAATAATTTGGTCAAAAAAGTGTATTTCTAAAAGCTATTTATGTTAGAAGCACAGAAGCTTGGCCCTGTAAGGGCAAATAGTACTAGTAATACATAGAATTTAACCCAATTTCCCCATTATTCACTTAATGATGGTAAATTAAATGCTTACACATGCTTATGTCCCCAGTGCAGAACCCTGGTTCTTCTTTATGCCTTTGCGGGAATAGCACGGTACCCTGACAATAGAAATCAAAGCCCCTGCCACAAAACTCTTTGTTTTAGAAGGCAGTGCATATTTAATTTCTGTTTACAAAAATAGGGTAACTGCAAATAAACCCATACACAAAGTGCATATTAAATGAACACAATTGTTATTCTGGCGATGTTCGCCTACAAAGCAGAATAATTAGCCTACGTTTTTTGCGTTGTAATCCTTAATCTGCTGCAGAATAGTGACTGAGTCTGTGTTTGCTGTCTGCTCCCGAGTTATAATGCATTATTGTTTGAGAATACAAATTGAAATCTGACTTTAATTGTAAGCGGCATGTCCCTGTCTGTGCCCGGCTTTGCTGTGTTTGCTCAGCCTTTTGTGCTAGCAATGTGGTCCAGCACCCCACTTAGAGGGGTTTGGCATCCATACACACCCACAAACATATAACACACACACACACACACACACAAACACAGAGTCACAGAGGGAGTTTAGAGGCCACAGGCCACTAAAATGTCACCAGCAGTGTGACATTTTTTTTATTATGCTGCCCAAAGTCCATTGCTTGGCTTCTGATTGGGCTTGACTTGGAAAAATACATGAAAATATGGAAAGTAAGAGAAATAAAGTCAACGTTCCATGTGTTCACACTTCTCAGACATTGTTTAATTAAACCAAACCCTGGTTCAAAATAAAATGCTTGCAAAAATGGAATATTGCTTTATTATCTACATTTCACTGTTGTTCCAGTACCTTGTAGCTGAGCCAAGGAGAGTTGGTACTGATCCAGACTTAATTTTCAGCTATTCAGCTCGAGCAGCAGTGTATTGTCCCAAGTTGAGGAAACATTGGCGAAATGTTTGTTGAAGACATACAAAACATTAGGAAGACGTATTTCCAGAAAAAAATTAATTAACGCAGTGGTTAGCACTGTTGCCTCACAGTAAGAAGGTCCTGGGTTCGACTCCCGGGTTGTGCGCAGGGTCTTTCTGTGTGGAGTTTGCCTGTTCTCCCTGTCACCGCATGGGTTTCCTCCAGGAACTCCAAGTTCCTCCCACCTATAAAAACATGCATGATTGGGGATAGGTTGATTGAGCACACTAAACTGCCCCTAGGCGTGACTGAGTGTGAGTGTGTGGCCCTGCGACATGCTGGTGACTGTCCAGGGTGTATCGTGCCTTTGTGTACTATGCCCCGAGTGTGGGACAAAGGGGAATGAGGAGTTCTTCAGAGGCTTGCACAAGAAAAAATACATTTGTGCCAATTTGTACATCTATGTATCGAGCAACTGCAAGGAGGGGATGTGGCAAATTATCTGGGCCGGCAAAGCATTAGAAAGGGGAGGTAACCTTTCCCCTTATGACGACATACATGGAAAATTCATTTGAGCTGTCAACGGCAGAGCAGGATGACCAAGGCATTCCCTTCCCCTATCGCCATTTCTAGCTACTGCGAGACCATCTTGGCAAGCTAGGGTTACTCGTATTAATGTTAAAAAATCAAGTGAAAATTTCATGCCATTCCTACCTGCATCGTATACCTCCTGTTTTCACCTAGGAAACAAGCTTCCGTCACCAATACCAGATACACCTCAGCTTTATACCACTTAAATGAATTGACTCATCACTTAATTTTTCAAAGAGTAGTGTTCGGTCATTGACACAGCTTGGTCCCTCAGTAATTGGCAGTTTAGTGTCTAGCCCCAGGTGGAAGAGGAGGAGACTGCAGTTTAATGGAAATCATTAGTGCTTAATTAGTGCAATACACCACAGATAAAGCAGCAGTATCTCTAATGACATATTGATGCCACCATGTTGTACACAAACACACTGTTGCCAGTGATAAAAAGCCCACATCTGAGAGAAAGTGTGTATGTCTGTTAACATATTTCAATTCAGTTAGTGTTCTTTATGAAGATACTCAGCTGAATATTGAATGGGACGCTAGATTATCATCATTCTATGGGTTGGATTTCTTTTTATAAGCCACAGTTGAAATGGTCCTCTCTGAGATACATCTCTGATTGTGAAAGTACCAGAACTTTTTGGTCTATGAAAATTGAAATGGTAACCCAAGATCTTGCTTGAACCATTCGGTACCATTCCAGTGTTCCTATAACAAAATGTTCTAATGCATTCATAGCCAGTTTAGTGAATTTGTTGAGGAGATAAAATCACCAACTAATGTCAAATGAATAATAAAAGTGCACCATAAACTAAATAAGGTCTTGATATCTATGTGTAGAAGTAATTGCTCCTGTTTTCACACTTAAGTGTGAAATGTAGGTGCAGACCAGTGCAGGTTATTGTGTAATACCAACAAATTATTTAAGCTAATTTGCAGGCAAAGTAGCTAATTAGCCCAATAAGACCTTAATTAATTGTTTAAGTGCTTAATTAGCTGTAATTGTAATAGGTTGTTGTTGTTATGATCCCTCCCAATGTACGGGTGGACCATAAATGTGTTCTTTTGAATGGGTTAGCTCTGATAGATCTGTTGGATCAGTTCTACTAAATGTGCCCTTGGGTCCATTCTATTAAATGTTCCTTTGGGTCAGTACATTTGGAATGTCATTTATTTCAAATTTTCTCCTGGGCTATTACTTTTGAATCTTATTTTGGGTAATTTCTACTGAACATGCCACTAGATCAGTTCTTTTGAATGTTCCACTAAATAAGTTCTTTTAAATGTTACTTTGGGTTTGTTCTTTAGAACGTTCTTTTGGGTTAGCTCCATTTAATTTAATTTTGGGTCAGTTTTTTTGAGTCTTCAATTGGATCGGTTCATTTGGACTGACAGTAAAACACCCTGGGCAAGAGGCTGATAATATGGGACATGAGTTCTTAATAAACAATGCAAATAATGTTTACGAATTACTGCAAATCTGACCCACTACATATTACATTTTGTTCATTAACAGTAGGCTACGGTTGCAAAGCAATCGTTTGTTATATCTCAGACCAGTAATAGCATGTGGCCGTACAGTTGTTTATCAAAAAGAGATACATCAGATGTGGCTTAGCCAAAAGAACCAAAACTGTTCTGAAAATCTCTCTGGTCTCAGCAGCTTCTGTAACAGATGTAGAGTATTTTGTGCTGGAGGTCAGGCAGCCTTGATCATCAGCGTGTTCTGGCTTATGTTTTGGAGAGTGTCTGAGGCGAACACTTGCGCCCTCTGCTCCCTCCTCCTCCAGATATTGATCGTCCAGCACTGAGCGGCTGGTAAGTGTAAGGAGTGAATAGAGGAATAGATGAATGCTTCCTTCTCTCATCTGCTCTGATGGAGGTTTAGTACTGCTGAGTGGGGTGAGGGGACTGACAGAGATTAAAGGCTTCAGGAAGTCAGAGGGAGTTCAACCTCCAGCAGTGTGTGGTGCTGAGTGTTCGGGGTGGGGGACTGGTGGGGTGAGTGGAGGACTTTGTGCGTGTTTAAAATGGGTCTTAATTGAATTATTAGTTGAGTGAATGAATTCTCTTTCACATTCAGCTCCTCTTTCTCCCTCGCTCTATCCTTCTCTCCCTCTCTCTCTCTCTTTCCACATGCAGTTGTCTATATATAATGTATTATTATAATAAAAAAGCGGATTTAAATATCTATGTATATTATAACAATTACATTTTGCCTATTTTTGTAGTGCAAACAGTAAATATGCCCCCAGACATGTTCCCAAAACATTTTCATTTCATTTGAACTTCATCCCAATATATTACCCTTAAAAAATGTTAAATAAAATCTGGCTCCGGGTACCCATGATTAGAGAAAATTAATGACGATTAATGATTTTATAATGGCAACCGTGTGGA
Organism: Ladigesia roloffi; assembly: GCA_037577295.1. Taxonomy (NCBI): domain Eukaryota; kingdom Metazoa; phylum Chordata; class Actinopteri; order Characiformes; family Alestidae; genus Ladigesia; species Ladigesia roloffi. Next base: position 3,280 of record JBBKCR010065917.1, on the reverse strand, counting down.
ATATAAACCCAGTAGCAGCATTTTCTTTGTGTTTGTTGGGATCTCTGCCGAAATTGATGGCATGTAGACGTGACATGTGTGGACACTTGGATTTGCTCCACTGAGCTGAAAAACAGTCGCCACTCAGTCCACGCTCACCCGACACCACAAACACCCGCCTGATTCAGATGTCCGTGTGGACAAGAACGTATTGTCTCTCTCCTTGTTTCCTTTTCATTCTTGTTCTTTTTGTCTTTGTCTTTTGATTTCTATCTTTATATTCCACCACTTATCTTTATCTCTCTCTTCTCTCATTCTACCTTTGCATTCTCTCTCTCTCTCTCTCTCTCTCTCTCTCTCTCTCTCTCTCTATCTTCTCAATTATCTATTTTACTCTCATTCTATTGCATTTGATCTCTTTATCTCTCTTTCCCTCTAACTGACTTCTCCTGGCCAGCTTCTTTAAATGCGCATCACTCAAAGATGTTGTTCACCTGCTTGTCTCTTCCTCTTTTGTCTTCTCTCTGATATTTTGAGTGTGCTGTGTTTGTTTGTAAGCCGCACCTGTCACTCACTCATTCAGGCGTGACATCCCCATTCGCCGTCTCCGTTTGCGGGTGTTTCCACTTGCCTGTCGGGCCAATTTAGACACGCATCACAACAAATGCACTCTCATTAGAGGAGGGCAGAAGTATCACACATTTTCTGATGACTATTCGCAAGTATCTAAGTTCAATTATGCTCGGTTATGGCCATCTGACAGGCGGTATTTTGAATAGACAGCATTTGGAGATGAAAATTGGGTCAGAATGAGATCAATAAGTAATTTAGCTGTTGAATTGTACCCCACGTCTCCGGCAGAGAGCAAAAGTGCTTAAATCCAAAGATTCTGTGGGCCAGTTTGTTTTAATTACTTCAGTTCCTTTATTTATCACTGAAAAGCTCAGTGTCTGTGGGTTTTCTGGAGGTCCCCCATCGTAATGACTGGATATTAACCACAAGCTCCTCAAGTGAAATCTCGTCTTTGGGGAGGAGGATTATTTTTCCAATTTTCTGCTGACTATCCTGTATGACGGATGTGTGGCTGTACACCTTCACCCGCACTGCTCACATGAAGCCCCACCGCATCGAACATGCCTACTCAAATCTAATCTACACAAACCAAGAAAAAGACCTCCACCCTAATCTTCAGAATTCTATCAAGCTCTGGGAATCAGCAGGATCATCCTCTTCCTATTTTTATCCCCTGAATATGTCGCAGGACTGTGTCAGAATTTGAAACGACCATCAGCTTAAAGTGAAAGATACGTAATGATATGTTTTAAGTCATCTCATTCAGTGAATCTCATTTATGCAGGACCTAGTGTAGTGAGCAAAAAGCCCATTGTGTGAGGAGAGACAGAACCAGAATAAGAATTAAAATCTGCTACGACAGCACAAAAAACTCTCTAAAAAATACTCTAATGCTTTGTGTTAAATACACAATATACACAACATGCAGATACTATATATAAGTGTTGTCACGGTACCAAAATTTCAGTAATCGGTACCAATACCATTGAAAATCCACGGTTCTCGGTACCAATTTCGGTACCAAAGCGAAACACAAATATATGAATTGAAGAAGCTATTTTTATTAATAACAAACGATAATTAAGTGACTGAATATACACTCTTCTAATTTATAAACTTAAACATTTGTTTTGTATAAAAAACTGTATATCTGGCACTTGATCCAGATATATGAATTCAGCAACAGTTTGGGTTTTTTCATACTTCTTCTGTTGCTGAAATGCATCTGTAATTGTTGTGGCCTTCCTCAGCCTGTAGCTGTAAATGGAAAATGTAATATCCTTCAGTAAAACAATTTTATATTGTTTTTATATGTAACATTTCGGTAAATAACAAACCTCAGCTTTTATAATAAACTGCGCAAACCATATTTTATATGCCAGAACTGCTTTTGTGTGGACCGTTTTTAAAGATTTAAACGCTGTAGGAGCATTAAATAGCTAAAGAAATGTTATTCTGATACTCGCGTTAGCATTAGCCGCCTTTATGTTAACGATTAACTAAGCTAATGGCAATGCTTATGTCAATCTGCCATTCAAAGTAATATAGGGTTTCCATTCAAGGTTTGTTTTAAAGCAAAAATCCTGCGCTGCAATTTTGACCAACAAAACCTTGCCTAAAATATTGGCATTTTGTTGAACAATTATAACTGGCGTATTTTACAAACATGCAGGTGCACAACACTCATTACAAACACAGGTGCAATCGTTTCTTGCTTGATTTGGATTTTTTTACATTTGATTTTGATTTTATTTGACTTCATCGAGTGTATAGTGTCAAATAAAGTACCAAAAAATTAAGAAGAGAATAAACCGTATCTTGAGTTACATCATTCGAGTTCAGAATTATGTTCTGATTAAGGGCTATTCGATTAAGGGCACACCCTTAAACACACCAGGTTTACAGTGTTTCTCAGAACATTCTGCAATAAGTTGAGGAAAAGCTTAAACATAACTATTGCAATCTGCCAGGTCACATTTGTCACATAACTTTTGAATTCTCCAATGGGTAAAATGTTTCTAAACTTGCAAATTATACCAAATCGTGAATAAAATGCAAAAGCAGTTAAGGTGAGGTGACAGGCCATTCTGACCTAATAATTCAGAGTGTGAGGATGACCTTCTTGCTGCTTGTGCTGGCATCGTCATTTTTTCCACAGTCAAACTAGTAGCATTTTACACTTTACGTTATTTCGTCATAATATAGCGCTTTATGTGTATTTGCTCTCATCCTTGTCAACAAGAGGCCCAATATATGATTAGAATATGCGGTTCCAGGTCATCAGTGCTGGAAACTGCCTCCGCCATGACTACTGAGTGCATTAGAAGACTCCTCCTTCTGTTGTGCTTTACTATGCACATCATGCTCCTCTCCAGAAAGCCTTAAGCCTTCAGCTCTCATTCATCGCCATAACTACAACCTGGAACTGCTGCCATCGTAAACATTTCCTCCGCACACTTCTCAGCTTGATTAGAGGCAACAGCAGCCCCTGGGCCATTCAGCCCTGCTCTTTATAAGAGCTGTGACATCACAGACACTGTGAGGAAAGGAGGATGACTCAGTGTGCTGATTTCTAAATTGCGGTGGAAAAGAACAGTGCATATTTCCCATGTAATGGTACTTAGCTTGCTGGCTAATTATGTAATCTTACTTCTTGGTTTTTAATATCATGTGCATTAGCTCTTTGTTTAAGAACCCATACAGATTATTTAAAGACCCATATTCGACA
>JBBKCR010065906.1:0-10267 GCA_037577295.1 Ladigesia roloffi | reverse complement strand
AATAATAATAATAACAATAATAATAATAATAATAATAATAATAATAATAATAATAATAATAATAATAATAATAATATTTATAATAATATATTTTATTTATTGGCACCTTTCTAGCACACAATGACATCTTACATTAAAACATAAACAATAAAACCAATAACAGATATTAAAACCCAATAACACTCCATTTTAAAAGCATATTCGTTTTAAACAATTTAAATGAGTCGAGGAGAGAAATCGAACAAATGTGTTTTGAGCGCAGATTTAAAGAGCGTGAGTGAATTTATTTTTCTGAGCTCGGGAGGGAGTGTAGTTAAATGATGTCCATCAATAACAACGGTGTTAATGCTTTAATGCCTCTAGAGGGCAGCAAAAATATCAGCTTCAATTCAACAAACAATTCAACAAATTCAACAAAAATTCAACATTCCTCCACTAGATGTAGCCAAAGACCCAAGAAAGTACACTTGGGGGGGGGGCGTTGCAATGGAAGGTGAGTGTAGCATGTGGAGGCATGAAAAAGAACGTTTACTTGCAATGTTTGAGTCTGAATGGCAAAGAATGTGTATATGTATTTTATGTGTAAGTTATTCCCTTCCAGATACAGAGGGACTGAGGTCAGCTGATGGGAAAATAACCTCAATAAATAGTAAATTAAATAACTACATTCAAATTAAACTGAAATACATTGGAACAGACCTAAATCAGAAAGGCCACAAAAAGCCTAATATTTTTAGTCATAAATAAGCAGGAATAGAACTGTGAGCGGTTCTTCCTTTGTGCCCCGAATAGCTTGAGATATGTTAGATGTGCTTTATATGAAGCCTTTTGAAAAAGCAGGACAAACTTTTTCAGTCTCAAAGCTGTAAAAGTCAAGCATTGCATATTTGAATACATTGACTAGATGTGTAACATTTTCTGTTTGTTAGACAAATCTTTTTGTTCACTTGTTTTGTTTGCGGTACCTTTGGTACCTATATGATTGTGTGAAGTGACTTCTGCTCCTCTCATTCAGCAGATTTTCACTGACAGCTCCAACCTCCTACATCCAGAAGTCAAGAAGCAGTGTGGACTACCACTCACACTCCTCTCATGGACCCTTCACTTTACTGTTGTCTGGCAGAAGTTAAAGCGATAGTTCACCCAAAAATGAACATTTGATGTTTATTTACTTACCCCCATGGCATCCAAGTCGAAGGTGAATTTGTTTTTTTAGCAGAACACAGACGACCGTCTCGAGCCCCCTGTGTATGCTCTTTGGCACAGAGATTCCAGCGTTTGCATATCCTAGCTCGAGATGGTCATCTTTCAGAGGTAAAAAATTATATAAATCTCACAAAAACTGATCGTTTCGTGTCTTCAGACATCAATATGTCGTCATGAGCCACGGGGTGCAATCTGGATGTGTCTGTGCATGTTTTTTTACTTTGAAAGGTTTGATGTCCATCCACTTACAATTAAATGACTACCAAACTGCTACGGCTAAAGCTAATAATCTGCGTTTGTGTTTTGCTGAGAAAACATGCCAGGGGGTAAGTAAATTAACATCGAATTTTCATTTTTGGGTGAACTATCACTTTGCACCACCTCCAGACTCTGCATCAGCTTCTTTCAACACACCGCTGTCATTCACTATTGGGGGTTTTCCACTGACTGGTACCAGTGAGTGGAAAACCCCCATTAAACTCTTTAAGTGCCTTTCCAACCTTCACACACCTCCTTAACTATCACTGCACTTGCAACTCAGACAGAAATCCATTTTAGTCTATTTGGCATCTGATCTGTATTAGGAAAATATATACTTGCATTTAATCAGGTAATCGACATAATCAAAACAGAAATTAAACATATACTTAGAGTTAATCAATGTACTAAATGTGTTCTAAGGGAAATTATGTATTTGGGGGTTCTTTATTTTGAGTGATTTTTATGTGAGGCACAAAACATAAATACTTATATTCAATTCAATTCAGTTTTATTTAAATAGCACATTTTATAACCAGGTTGTCACAAAGCAGCTTTACAGAGTCCAGGTCCGAGAGTAAGCAGAAGGCGACAGAGGCGAGGAAAAACTCCCACAGATGGAGGAAGAAACCTCGGGAGGAACCAAAGCTCAAAAGGGGAACCCGTCCTCCTCAGGTCGACCCAGAGAGAAAGAAAGGATAGAGAGAGAGGTGGAGAGAGGGAGAGAGAAAGAAAGAGAAATCAAATACAACACTAGATAGATTACAAGAGGCCTTGGTCTGTGTGGAACTGGGCTCTGTCGAAGGGAGACTGCCACGAAGATCGATACAGCAAGAGTGCAGCAGCTCCCTTCAGAGAAAACAGAGGAGGGAGTTAGTTCTGCATAAATGTAGAGGCGTGATTAATGGGTATGAGGAGTGTAAGTTAACTCTCCGGCATATCTAGCTAGAGCAGCCAAGATAGAAAGGCAGAACTGAGGGGCAGGTGGGCATAAGAGCGCCCCGAGACCCCAGCACCTGCCCACTCCAACCTGAGTGAACATGAAAAGTGGTAGGCGACAGCACCGGAGTCCCAGTTTGCTAGTATACTCTGAACACACCTTCTCTCAGCTCTACAACTTCCATTTAACAAGAAAATTTTAAATACAGAAAGGGTGACGAAACAAGTGTGTTTTCAGCCTGGATTTAAAAACTGGTTCTCTGGACGAGTTGAAGCTTGTTTAAGTTTTTATTGGAGCAGCCAGACAGGAGTCTAGAGGTAATAAATGCATGGACAAATTTTTCTGCATCATGGTGACATAGTGCACTCCATAGCTTAGCTATGTTTCATAGGTGAAGAAAAGCTAATTTTGTAACATTGCTTACATGAGTGTCAAAATAAAGATTAGGGTCTAAAGTAATGCCGAGGTTTTTTATAGTTGATGTAGGAGAGGCTGAGTAACCAGCAAGATCAAGCATTAGACCTGACCGTTCGTTTCTAGCAGCTTTTGGACCTAGAAGAAGGACCGCAGTTTTATCTGCATATAGTAAGAGGAAGTTCTTAGACATCCAGTCTTTTATATCTTTAATGCAGTCCCCGATTTTATTTCATTTAAGTTTATCATCGGGATTTGCAGAGATATAAAGCTGTGTATCGTCTGCATAGCAGTGGAAGCTAGTTCCATGTTTCCAAATAACCGCACTTAAGGGCAGCATGTACAAAGTAAATAGAAGTAGTCCTAAAACAGAGCCTTGTGGGACACCATATTTTACATTGGTGGGGGATGAGGATTCTCTGTTAACCCTTTCGAACTGATAGCGTTCGGTCAGGAACGATTTAAACCAGGATAACACGGTTCGCTGTCCAGTAGAAAAGTGTGGTCCTTTGTGTCAAACGCCGCACTGAGGTCCAGCAGAACCAGTAGAGAGACAAAACCTTTAGCAGCCGACAGTAACTGATCATTCACTATCTTTACTAAAGCTGTTTCTGTGCTATGGTGAGAACGGAACCCAGATTTATATTTTTCATATAGATGGTTATTTTGAAGTAATGAACCTAACTGTTGGGCCCCAAAAAAGATTTTTGACACAAATGGAAGCTTAGAGATAGTTGGAGAGCTCACATGGATCAAGGTGTGTTTTTTTAACAGTGGTTTAATAACTGCAAATGCAGTTTTCGATAAATAACCAATACTAAGTGAGGAATTTAATACTGATAGGAGATGTCTGATTACTAGTCGAGCGAAGAGGTCGAGGATTTTAAGGAGAGGATAATTGAAGAAAATGCTGGTAATTTCTCCACTACAGTTGAGGTTGGGTCAGTATCTGTGTATGTTAAGTCGGGTGGCAAAAGTAGTTTAGTCAGATTTCAAATTTGAACTTCTTGTCTAGTTAGTTCAACTTTATTTATTGAAAAAGTCCATGAAAACCTCACTAGAGAGATTTGCAGGAACCAGTGCTTCTGCACCTCCCTGGTTCTTAGTTAGTTTAGAGATAGCACTGAACAGAAACCCGGGGTTATTTTTATTAGATTCTATGAGAGATGATAAGTAGGCAGAGCGTGTCGAGGTAAGTGCCTTGTTGTAATCTCTAAGGCTCTCCTTCCAGGCGGTGTGAAAAGATTCTAAACTAGTCACTCGCCATTTGCGTTCTAATCTACGCGTATTTTGCTTTATAACCCGTGTATCACCATTATACCAGGGGGACAGCTTTTTCTGTCTAAATTTTTTATGCCTTAGATGTGCAACATAGTCGAGTGTGGATCGGAGAGATGTATGGCCACTGCAGTGTGTTGAATGCTGGGTGAAGCATATGCCACGTATGTTAATGTTTACATGCGTAGAGAAGATTTAATCTTTAATGGTCGAGGCCAGTCTTGAAGGCTGTAAGAGAACAAGACTTACCTGGGAACCTGTTTACTTCACATACCTTGTGATTTTAAGTAAAATGTTCTAACAGTTATCTGCATCCTGATCAAGGGAACGGTTTGAGGTAAATTTAGGTTCTCTCAGAGAACATGCCAGTTATAACTGGCTAGAGAATGATAAAGAGAATGATATAAGTATCTCTGGTTTGAAAAACCTTGGTGAAGCAGGAGAGGTATTTGTTCCAGGACTACGCTAGAAGGAAAGACGTCCATCCTGTTCTCTCCCTTTTGCTAAAAACCTTTGTTTTTGCACATAGACATCTTGTCAGTTTGCTAATTAATAAATATACTTAGTAGTGTATTCATAGTAGTGTATTCAGGCCTAAATACACTCCTGGTTTTTATTGAATTAAGGTGATATTTATTCAGTTCTCTTCAAAGAGAAAAAAGAACTATATTAAGGTGTCAAATCTTTCAAGGATTCAAATATCACCCCACCCGAGGAAATACATGGGGGTTTTTTTATTCTAAAAATAGACCTCCCTTCCTGAGCCACCAGTACTGCACTTGGCAAAAATGTATGGGGTGGTGTTTGTAATAACAGCTTCAAAATTTTGAGGTGTCATTTTTTCATAATTTGGCGCAAAGTTCACACTATTTTTTTATTATTAAAAAAAAACAGTGTTAGGTTTTGGTACGTTGTCTTAATTGTTAAATGTTAAATCTAAACTTTAAATGTAAATCTAAATGTTAAATCTAAATCTAAATGTTAAATGTTACATTTGCATTTAGAATTAACATTTAACAAAGATTTAGATGTAACATTTCAATTTAGATTTACATTTACATTTAACATGGTGCTAAATTATGAAAATATGACACTGTTTGTTTTGTTTGGTGTTTTTTTCATTATTATAAATGGTGCCCCATTAAAATTAGTTTAAAAACTACCTGTTAAGAAACATACTGATGTGTTCATTCTCTTAATGAGAACGGCTAATGTTATTGCTTTCTGAGGCTCATTCAGATTCCTAATTTTAAAAAAAATCCTTGATAAATAAGCAGGAATAGACCTGTTTTACACTTGTCAAGTTATTTTATAGAATATTTGTACACTAACCTGCTTGTGGTGAGACTCAAGTAGGTGAACCCCACTATGCATACAGAAAAAAGAACAACACTACAAACAGACTGCATATGTAGAATTTATTAGACATGGATAAATAAAAAGATAACATTATTATGAAGCACAGCATGACCATTGGCAGCTGCATGGAGTCCTGGTTGTCTGAAATGCCTTTAGAGTTGAAATTCTGTTCACTTCTATACCTCACAGTCACACTGTGTTTTAAAGTACATAAAGATATCTGAACAAACATGTCTTGGCTGATGGACTGCCAAAAGTTCAAATAACATTCCCCCAAAAAACGATTTAAATGTATTTCTAAAAAATTTTGATTTAACAATTAACTGTGGATTCAAAAATACAGAAATTAATGTAAGGGGTTAATTTAGCCTTGGAGTTGCTGATTTCAAATCACATCGCTTATTGCAGTGGTTCTGAGAAAGTCAGATATGGAGGCATTGTATTTATTCCTCGTTCTGGACCTAAATAAGAGAAAAATATCCAACCTGAGGAGCATGGCAGAATTGTCCAATATTTATATCTATTATGATTCTATTTTCAAATTTCTCATTTGAAACTTACTCAGCTGTTCAGTTTTCTTCTGTACTTAGGGCTGTCTCAGAGCAATGCAGAACTTAGTCTCAAACCTGTGAAAGATATTATAGCCAAACACTGTGATGTTAAAATTGTTTTCTGCATTAGTAGCTCTAGACAATGAATGTTTGATCTAAATTTGGTGAGTGTGTCTCTTACGTGATGGATGTGAACAAATTCCCTTCAACCAATGTAAATTTCCTCTCCTTGTACAGCTCCTTTTCACTGTGAGTGAAGGTTTTCTCCTCAACCTGGTCAGCTTCACTGGATGTGAAGCTCTTCGTTGTAACCTGGTCATTTTTTATGCCTATAAGGTTATTCTTCTCAGTCTGATCCTCTTCGATAGATGAGTGGTTCTTCCTTTGTGCCCTGATTAGTTTGAGATGTTAGATGTAATTTATATAAAGTCTTTAAAAAAAAGCAGGATAAACTTACATTAACTCTTCAATCTTCTTCCTGATCCAGGGCGCTCTGGGATCAATGCAGAAATGCCCTTTTACAGTCTCAACACTGTCAAAGGCAAGCATTATGCATTTGAATACATTGACTAGATGTGCAATATTTGCTGTTTGTTAGACAGAAATGGTCCATACCTGACAGCTTTGACACATGGCGGGTTCCTCTCCAGAAACCTGAGACTTTTGATGGGCTCCACCACTCTGCGAACGGTTACATTTTCACAGCAGAGAGGGATTCTCTCATAATCTAAAGTACCCAACATATATTACACATCACTTCTCTTACTAAAATTATAAAACATTGCAACAATGAACATTTGATAGTGAAACTGGTTAATGATGCTACCTGCTTTAGTCCAGATGGTAAAAATAATGATTGCTAATATGGAGGCAGTCCTCATCACGGCTGGTTTGTTTTTTCTCAACTGAGCTCATGCAACCATGAGCAAACCATATTAGCCACAAAAGAGGAAGCATCTCACTCACACACACACACACACACACACACACACACACAAGCCTTTGATAGCACTGAGACTGAAAAAGGGAGTTTCTGCACTAAACCAAGAGCGCCCTGGATAAGGAAGACGATTGAAGGGCTCATGTTAGTTTATCCTGCTTTTTTAAAGATTCTTCATACAATGTAATAAAACACATCAATACACACATATATGTATATTAATATTATATATATACAATAGTATTCTCTTGGATGTACAGTGCAGCAGGGCTATTACTGTCCCAAGAGTGAAAAACAGTATCGTTGGCTGGTTTGGCAAAGCCATATGTGTCACGTGTGTATGCGCCACCAAATCTTGCCCCCCCTTTTATTAAGATAATATTTCTAGACCCTAACAGGGCCCCATGTCAGTGCTGGGCCCCTAGAATCGTTCTAACATTTCCCCCCCTGGCGGCACCCCTGTGTGCATGTATGCGTGTCTTTATACCCCAGTGACCTTATGGATGATTGTATAAAAGCTCCTGGATACTCCAGACAACTTAAAATATAAAATAGAAATAAAAACATGCTTCAGTTTTGGTCATAATCAACTCTAGGGGTGTGAAAAATTCCTAGAAGGAAACCAAATTAATTTAATCTAACCGTTATACACATCCTGCCACTAGATGTTGCAGAAGTTTCATGATTGAACAACAGCAGGATGAGACAAAGATCTCTGTAATTTATTGGTGTTACTGTTAGTGTTATTAGTAATAAGCAGTCTGTCCATATAAATCATTTATGGAAACTGAAAACTGCCAGTCTTGGAGTATTTATGTTTAAAACCAACACATTTACAGATATCTTGTTTCATGTTATGGTCTGGGGATCCTAATCTGTCTGGGTGTACAGGCTCCAGATACCCGTGACCCCAGTAAGGACTTAGCAGCCACAATGAAAGAGTATTCAATTTTATACATGTGTACTTTACATGCCATTCAGAGCAGATGCAATTTACACAATAAAAGCAGCCTATTTAATTCTAAGAGATAAACAGAGATTAGAATACTCATTTTGAGAGGCTTTTTTTTTTATTCATGGGTGGACCATGGAGGACAAAAAATGACGTGCAGGATAAATGAAGCATGAGGGCTCTTACATCCAAACCATCAATATTGTCAATGCTGCCCTCTAGAGGTCAACAAAGTATTGAATAAAATAAAGTCACGGCCTTTCCCTGAGAAACTACTGTTCCATTTAAATTCAAATATTAACAGTTTGTGGTTCCAATTGCTTGCCTTTTACCTCATGATTAGCATGATTATGTAGACCACATAGTGTTTTTGTGGCTAAGATAAGGGTCTCCTGGAGAGGCTTCAGACCTGTCAGTCATGCCTTTAGTGAAGTGCTGATCTAACACTTTCAGTTGCCACACTGTGTGCTCAGCTGTACAGTGTTTCTGATGGCACACCTAGTAGAAGACCAGTGGTTGCTCAGCACTCAGCTACATTGGTGCCCACCGATCAGGTTATAAGCTACACATGCCTTATAGATCCACTATAGAGGTGTATATACATATTGTTGCACAATGTGATACTACTGTGACATAGCAATAACACTGACTTGATGTTCTTAGAGGTCATCCATCCAAAACTGTCCAGCCAACAGTGGCTTTGTGAAGAAAAACCATTGATGAAGGGCCAGAGCATGGCAACTACAGATTATTAGAGGTTTCAAATAAACTGGCCACTGGCTCACATTGGGCATAAAGATAATTGGGCAGAATCATTATTTGAACACCAAATATTTGCTGAACTGAACTCTTCTTTGCAGCTTAATTAACACATCTGATTTAGAAATTCAGTCACCTTATAAAATATGAAACACACACCTGTTTGCTCTCCACCAGACCACAGGGGTCAGCCATAGGTTCAGGAAGAGCAGATAGAAGCAAACTGTCCCTATAAAGAGAAACAGCCCTGCGCTGAACATCCGGCTGCATATTTTTCTTGAATGCTTCAATTCACTGCGAACCACAAAATTCTGGAACCTATTTCTTGTATATAAAAAGTGGAGGCGGATGCTGTTGATAATGCACTGCTGCTTGCTGAGGAAGACCATTTGCTTGAAATATGTCCTCCTCAGCTGACCTGTGAGCACCAGGAGCATTACATATGTGTGTGTGGTATGCAAAAGTATGAAATCCGGCTGGTAAAATTACATATTTTGATGATGTGAAAATGATGAACAAACTTAAATATTACATTTTTGCATGTTTTAGTACACAATGACTAATTCATTTAATTAATTTGACACATTTTATAATTTTTTTTTCTTATTTTGACAGTCTTTTCAGTGTACCTCTTTAGGAGAGAACACAGATGGGATGGCCACTCAATTCACTAAAATCCTTCCAATGACCAATCAGCAAACTCAGTAATACAAAACTACTGAATACCTCACTAGACCATTTTGAATTGGAGAGACTCATCAGTCAAACACTTGACTGGAAGTTTAGTGAGCGTGAAACATTAAAAGGCGGGAAAATGAATAACGATTGGTAATAAAAAGTATAGTTACTTTTAAAAAATCAAATTTAACCTATTGTCTTCTCACCCAAGATATTCAATTAACAATTAACGTTTAAAGTTTTGCATTTTTAGTTTAAAACTGTGAGGTTATGTTTGCAAACAAACAACAGAACAATATTAGTCACTCCTATCGCCCAAAATAAGTCTGAGCAACCTGTTCAAAGCATATTGTATCTTTTGTATGCTGTTCAGTGGCAGGGTCATGGGCAGCCAAGGCGCACTGATCCGTGAGAGGAGCGAAGACTAGGCCAGCTGGTCTGATCCCACTGTTGAACAACCTCTGAAAGTTAATGCAGCACATTGCAGCTTGCTGTGTATGGTGTTGTTTATATGCAGAGTGGTCAAAGTTCCCATGCTGGTTCCTGTCCACCACCTGAGCACCAGATCTGGACCATGGAGAAATAAAAGATGATGGCCTGATCTCACGTTTTCTTTTACATCTTGTGGACGGCCAGGTGGGTGTCTAGTGCTTGTTACACCAGGAGGCACAATGGAGGATCTCCTGGCATTCCGGAGAAGGTTATTTTGTCCCACCTACCTAAACACTGATGCAGATCAAACACATGACCGATGCTCAGATGGCAGTGGCCTCTTTCAGCACTGACACAATTCAGGAAAAGTTCAGGAAAGATTTGAAAAAATCCCATTGATGTCTTAAGACAAGAAACGATCGGTTTTTGTGAGAAACTGAACAGTATTTATATCATTTTTTTACCTCTGAAAGACGACCGTCTCGAGCCCCCTGTGTATG
>JBBKCR010065895.1:0-10268 GCA_037577295.1 Ladigesia roloffi | reverse complement strand
AAGAAACTAGAATATAAAACCTGTTTTCAGTTATTTCACTTGTTTTTGTTCAGTACAGAACTCCACATGTGTTCATTTATAGTGTTGATGCCTTCAGTGAGAATCTACCAGTGTAAATGGTCATGAAAATAAAGAAAACATTGAATGAGAAGGTGTGTCCAAACTTTTGGCCAGTACTTTATGTCCTTATGTGTGCTAAAACACGTCCACTGATCTAAACCCCCTTAATGAAGAGCTAGACGTGGGTTTTAATTGTTTTAAAAGAAGTTTTGTGGATCCATTTCTGAAAGAAGTGTTTGCTGGCCATGTTAGCTGCATAAACTAAAGATCAAAATTTGGATATTAAACACCTTCTGATTGCTCAGCTACATGTGGAAAACTGGGTACATTTTAGAACCTTGTGAACGATGTGATCCAGCGTTATCAGGAACAGACCCACAAGTTAAAAAAACGGTTTTAAAACATCATTAAAAATAACAGCATCTATTTACACTGTGTAAAATGTTACAGTGTAACATTGAGCATGTAAATAAAAGTGTGTCTTATTAATCTTAAGTGTAATTTTCATCCTTCTTCCTCAGGTTTAACAAAAACACTCACCACGTCTATGATCTGGAGCAGGGTAAGTCCCAGTTCCACCACTAGGGGCGCCGAGTCATTGGATACAGGTCTCTCCAGCCGATTGTAGTTCGTCAACAGCTCCTTATACAGCCTCCTCTGGTGTTCCCCCTGCAGAGAGTCTACCCAGTGAAAGGTAGAGGGAAGGAAACAAAAAAGAAAGAGTCAAATATGTGTAAAATAGGCCCAGGCGAGCAATAGTTGTAGCAGTAGCTTCCCTAATGCACTGATTGCTTATGGTTTTGATAGACAGCGCAGTAATTAAGACTAATTTGCTACAGACACTGTGCTCTAGATGACCATACAATGATAAAAGAAAGGCAAATGAGACAGAAACGGATAAAGCCAACAGGGGAATATTGCTGGATTGGGAAATCCTTCACTGACATGTTTAGTTACCGTTTAGCATTTAAAAATGCTTCTCCTAATGTGTTACCCTGTAGATAATCAATGATGCATGCGTGACAAACATGTCTCCCAATACTGTCAACAGTCCTGACATTGGAGAGCAACCTTTCCCTGACAAACATGTGCTAATAATGCGTTGTATTATAAAAAATTTCTGTGTGAGTAAAGCAATAGCCCAGCATTTTTTTGCCATATGTGAATGTATTCTTTGCATGTGAAGCAAACTGAATATTTGAAACTGACAATAACAGCCATCGGGCAGATGCTACATTTTAGAAATCCCGAGCTACAGAAAGCTGTGAATCTGTATAATTATGTACTTTTCTTGAGGAAAAAACAGTTATGGAGTTGCTACTTAGCACCATAAAACCAGAAAAGCTGACAATGCAAACAGTTTGCATGAAATCAACTCATTTAAAAATGCATTGCAATGTGTAGACTACAGTTTAAGCCACTAAATGCAATGCTCATCCATGACAAAGTTTTCCACAATTTTTAGTTTCAATATCCTTTGGTCTCTGGTTTGTTGATAATTTAATCATTTCAAAACCTGCAGACATATACGGCACTGGTGTGCCGGGACGTTCGGCTTCAGGTTTGTTTGATTTTTCATCTTTATAAGAAGTGTGTGGTCACATTTTTAAACTGGTATTAATCCTGGAGTGGAAAATATCCTTATAAAGAACAGCAATTCCAAATGTCTTGTTTAACTATTTTAACATTTTACCATATTCATTTAATCACCTGTAATCACAATTTTTACTACATTGCTTTCCTGTGATTGAAGATTTGAGTTTCACACTAAAAAACGGAATTTGTTGGAATATGAGGGACTTTGGGAAATGGACTGGGAATCGGACGCCTAGTAACATTAGTGGTGCCTTTAACAGATGGCATTGTGTGTTGGTAAAGTGGGGCAGGATTATGCAAGTGCAATCTCCTCCATTTCAGACAGGGCCCGAGAGAGCAGAACAAAAGCTTTATTGACAGTCTCATGGGTCTACAGTGAATGAGAAAAGGATCAGATAAAGGAATTGTGCATATATGTTTGTGTGTGTGTATGTGTGTGTGTGTACCAACTGAGCTTCTGTCTCTACATCACTGCAGCCCGGCAGAACACATCCAGGCATGGGGCTCGAACTAAATCTGTTTAACCCGAGGAAAGTCTTTAGTGAAGCTGCTGATGCTAGCACACTGCAAACTCATGCCATATTAATGGCCACAGTCACCTTCACACGGCTCTAGCTTAATCTAATCACAAATATGTTTGAATGAGGGTTGGAATTGAAGCCTTAATCCTTCAATAAGAATGCAGTCTCATATTCCAAGAACGTGGAGTTCCTCAGGGTCAGGGCTTAGGCCCACTTTAGTTCATTTAAGGGAGGTTCAGTTAACATACATTTACTGATTGGTTTTAAGTAACTATTTCATTTATAATATTAATTTCATATAGCAATAAAGCTTCAGACTAAAATATAAAATAAACATATTTAATATACAGTGTCATACACAATTCTTGAGCTACCCTAATTGCCTATATATTGTGAATCATCTTGGTGATGCGAACATACTTGTTTATGCCAGTCAGCCCATCTTATAGTTGGCATATTGAGAAGATTTAATATATATAAATATTTTACTGGAACAAGCAGCAAAGTGCATATTGATATAAGGCGCAAATCTGGCTCTATGGAAGCAAAATATAAAGAAATGAGGGGTGGGCAGACATTTGCAAAGTACAGAATAATATTATAAAAATGAATGACCTTAT
This sequence comes from Ladigesia roloffi, assembly GCA_037577295.1. NCBI lineage: Eukaryota > Metazoa > Chordata > Actinopteri > Characiformes > Alestidae > Ladigesia > Ladigesia roloffi. The sequence goes on along the minus strand of JBBKCR010065895.1, from coordinate 7,471 downwards.
TCCTTAAGGAAATCCCAAGGATTTGAAATGTTCAGATGTCTGAATAAAATATTGCTCAAGATAATTCAATTTAATGTAACTTTTGCCATCATTCAATTTAATTTAATCTAACTTTGGAGGATGGGGTTAGTGCTGCTGCCGCAAGCAAGAAGATCTTGGGTTCGAATCCCAGGAATTTCTTGCTGTGGGTTGCCGGGTCCTCTCTGTGGAGTTTGCATGTTCCGGTTTCCTCCTGCCACCAAAACATGCGTGCATTGGGGATAGGTAAATTAAATTGCCCCTAATTTTGACTGTGAATGGTTGTCTGTCCCTGTATGTGGGCCTTCAACGTGATGGTGACTGTCCAGGTTGTACCCCCCCACTTCGCTTCCCCCCTTTTTACAGGACGAGGAGAACTGCTGCCTCCAGAAGGTTCCTTCCATGTTCCTGCAGTAAAATTGACCCACACCTGACCTTCCACTGGCAAGGTAAAATCTGCTTTAGTTTCAGATGAACAGACACTTCAGAACACCCCCCCACACACACACACACACACACACACATACACACTCTTTTATTCCAAGAGTAGCACCACATTACAGCTCCGTGATGGACACGTACTTCTCAAATAAAGTGAAGCGCAATCACAAACACATACACAGGCAAAAGAGCAGAGTAAAAATCACACCAGTTTATCTGCTTGAAGGACTAAAGATTACAGCCATTCAGTATTGATTTATTGCCTTTTCTCTGGATTCCATCAATCTTTGGTAACACTACCCTTATAAAGGGTTTGTAAATGATTCAAAATTAGGTTATTGACAGCGTATAACTCATTTATAAGCAGTTATTGACAAGTTATAACTGTCACATTTTGATGCAAGCTAACAGATTGGAAGATCACAGAACTTTAGTTGTCGAGTTTGTCTGATCTTTTTCTCAGACAGAATGTTAAACTCTCATCTTCACGAGGTCTTTGTTAATGTGCTGCTACCATTAAAACACCAGGTTTTGCCAGTGCGTCTGTAACAATGTATGGCAACTGTTCTAACTCTATTATAACACATTATAAACAATTTATAAATGATAAACCTAATTAACCACATGATTATAAATAAGTTGCCAAATTGTTTAATGATATTGTGTGGCATATAAGAAATCCTTTGCAATTTTACTTTGAGGGACTTTATTCTAAAAAAGCTGCACTATTTTCCCATTGAGTCAGTCACAGTCCTCCCCATCTTTACGTCTGAGAGACTCCACCTATCTCTTATGCTCTTTTTGCACCGAATCATGATACTGACCTGTTGCAAATTAACACCCTTTTTTGCAGACCCATCCCAGATTTTTTTGGAACATGGTGCTGGGATGAACTTTAAAACTTTTAAAAGCTTTTTTTCATTAAATAATGATATTTCGTTTTTTCCAGCATTTGCTATGTTGTTTTTGTACTATAAACATATGCATTGGATATATTAAACAAAAATATAATGTAATATGGCACAATGAAGCTCTCTATATAAAATTAGTGGAGTTAGTGACACTAAATTAAAGTTTAAACTATCGCCTTCCATGAGGGAGAAAAACACAGGAAGAAAAATCTCTGGGAACTGTCCAGTGGATCCACACATTCAGGGGACAATCAACAGGAGAGCCACAATTACAGCAAATCAGGAAATCTGTCTGCTGATTTATCAGGCATGCTATTCAGTGTTGCTTTTTAAACCAGGCTCTTACAGTAAACGGTGCTGCAGTGCACCAAAGTGTGGCATTTTTATTGTTTAATTGTACATTTAATTGTTAGATCATTTATATTACTTTTGTTTTGAATTCTGCTTAGTTAATAAAGAGTGAGGGGGTTTAACATTGACCCTTAGCTACATAGTCCTGAATGAAAGGGAAGTCAGAAAAGGGGGGTTGGACTGACCATCAAAATGAGAAATTCCGACAAACCAATGTTCTGCACTCCTACAGTGTGGGTAACTGCTCAATTTCATCTGCCTACAATGAAATAAGCCTGACCTGGCACAGTAAAAGCACCGCATATCACAATTCCATGGCCATCTGAGCATTCCGCCTTTTATTGTCCGCTGTCAGGGCGAAGCCGGGCGCCGTCTGGCTCTACCTCTAGCTCTGAGATCAAAGGTGCTGGCATCAGTGTGGTCTCTAGGGTTAGTTAGACAACATGAGCGCTCCCTGTTCTGTTGCAGTTACATATTTATATAATCACAACAGAACATGGGGCAGCTGGTGGCCTGGTGGTTTGGAAGTTGCCCTTCCTATCAGAAGGTTATGGATTCAAATCCCAGGACTATCAGTTTACCCAAGGTACAGTCCCACACACTGTGTTCCTGGCTGCCCACTGCTTTACTTATTGAATGGGTTAGATGCAGATGGAGAATTTTAAATTGTGTGCTGTGCTGCAGTATGTTCTTAAAACTGATGTTCTGGAATGGTCCAGTTCAAAGTAGTGTTTAGATTCTCTGCCCAAACCCGACCCATAACCTGACCCGTGTCAATTCATGAATGCACCCACAGTTGAGAATGTGTGTTTTAACCGCCCACATATTTTTTGGGCCCGTTCTAAGCTCTAGTTCAAAGCCCAGTCCAGTAGAGATTTTGTGGTTTGAACTTAAGAAAAATCCACAAAAGAGAAGCCAACAATTTGAATGACCTGTACCACTTCAATGAATGGGTTAATATCCTATCTATACGTCTAAAAAGCAAAGGGATGGTTATCCTGCAAGACGGATGGCCGTTTGTAAAGCTGATAGCAATGCAAACAGGTATTAAGGCAATTTAAAATCGGAATGGATGTCAAATTTGTCCTACTAATTGTGTAACTTAATTAACTGAATTGTGAATAAAACCATTGAAAGATAAAAAAATTGCAGAACTCATTCATGGAAATAAAAAAGATTTTGGTTTGGTTTACATTAATATAGGAATATTTTGGATGATAAGAAATGTATGCTGTATGTAAGTGACTGGGAAAGATTGTGTATATATATATGTATATAAATGTGTGTATACAGTACTAAAACTCATTGAAGTCTCTCAAATGGCTGGTTTAAAGGCTTAAAGGCTGGTTTGAAGATACATTTACATTTTGGATCATGGGACAAAAATGTACATGTGTGTCCTTTACTTTTTTGACCTAGCAGGAACCTGAGCTCTGTTCTGGCGAAGCCGCGAGAACCACAGCGCTCTTTATTGATGTTTATGCTAATGGCACAGACAAGAGAGCCGGCAGGGCTGAATAAGGCCACTGTGATGGCGAGGGCGATGAGGAGAGACACAGGGAGTGTGAAACGATAGTGAACAGGACAGGGAGATGGAGATAGATGGCCAGAGAAAGAGGAGAGATAGAGAAAGACAGGCTGGGGATAAGAAACAAGGAAGACTTTAAAAGGCAGGGAATGAGCCGGGCCCCGTGGAGAGAGGACTTTAAAGGAATTGAAGGAGAGCTGAAAACAAAACCCCACACGGGGACACCATGAAGCTCTCCGTCTCTCCTGCTTTCGTGATATCATCTTTTGATAGACGGAATGCGTGCGATGTTCTCTCACGCTCCAGGCCTTTTACGGAGACTTATTTCGCTCTAAGCGCAATTACGGCGAGATCAGAGTCTCCCGACCCATAAATTGACCCTAATCTTGGCGCGAAAAATGTAAGAGACACACAAAAAAAGGACAGACGTGATATTTCCTTCCCTCTCTGGCATGGATTATACGCAAATCATTTTATATGGGAGGCTGATCAGGGGAGAGATATTCAACCATTAAATCAGTGAGTTTTATAACACAATGGGCAAATGATGAAAAGTGGGAGAGAAAGAGAGAGAGAGAGAGAGAGAGAGAGAGAGAGAGAGAGAGAGAGAAATCCCCACAGAATACATGGGTCAGTGCTCTCTCTGTAGGCTTGTGTTCTACTCCAGCTTAGCCCCCTTTAAAGGCTTGCGCATGACTAGCACATCGCTCTATCCCTGCTAAAATAAATAAATAAATACAATGAAACGCAATCTCTGCAATTGATTCACTCGATAAAAGCCAGATTGAAGGCACAAAAGGGAGAGCAGAGGTTGCACTGGCACATTTTCCTGGAAGGCTACTAATCCTGCGCTCTTTCTAGTACAGGCCACACTCACAGGTGAAATTGATTTGGGATTTGTATCATTAGTCAAAGACTTTCAACAAAAAAAAATTGTCCAATAAGGGCCAAACTCACTGAATCAGATTAAAAAGGCTGAACAGAAAAGCTGAATTAAACTTTGAGCAACAGGTAAAGAGGCGAGAACACAGATGAGCAGTAAGGCTGTGTCCCAAATAGTTTCCTACTCCCTACATAGTGCATTTAAAATTCAGGCTCTGACACCCAGCGTATAAGATTTCTAACAAAGGGCCACTGGAGGTCGAGCCATGTGTACATTACTCCATAACGGACAAATTGTGCACAATGGCTGTGTAGTGCATATTGCACATATTTCATTATAGTGCACTATGGTACATATTGAACTACATAGTGCACTACAGTACTTATTTCACTATTACATTTAAGTGCCTACACACAAATGTATTATTTACAGAGAAAAAAAACATATTATCTGATTGGTATCTGTATCAGACTTCGATTTGATAAAGTGGTATCATTCCTCTCCTAGTCAAAACCAATGCCCCAAATCCTCAAGCTTTGGTTTTGCTTCAGCACACACCTGCATTACTCCAGAAGAGAACACATGTGGATTTTTATTAGAGATCAACCGATATATCGGTTTACCGATATTTTTCCCCATAATCGGTTATCGGTTTTGTAATATCGGGTTAATCGATAAACACCGCCATCTGGTGGGCGTTTTGAGAATTACGCGCATGATTGTGGGAAACTGTGTGCAAAAGTAAAGTATACTTACTTGCTTGCCCTAATTTAGTAAACTTTATTAAACATAACAGCTTTTAATGCACACATTAGATTTGTTACATAAATGCCTGAAATGTAGTTTATGCAGCTTGTAGATATGTCGTTTATGCATCATTGAAGACTTTAGTAACAGTGTCCTTTTTTTTTCAAGTATTTTTTTGTATGCAAGGAGGGAGTGATTATTATACACAAAACAGTTTTTTCAGTTGAGTGGTGTTGTAGTGATTGTGTCAAAAAACGGAGGAATTATAGTAAATAAATATCGGTTCAGAATATCGGTTATCGGGCACATAAACATGCAAATAATTGGTATCGGTATGGGTAATAAAAAATCAATATCGGTCGATCACTAATTTTTATCACCTCCACCTAAGCATCCACCTACATATTCTAAAGCTAGTAAATAATTTGATATACTACAGGCTAATCAATGCAAAATGGTAGACACATAAAAAGTTCTTTTTTTAGGTAATAGAAATTGTAACAATAGCAGTAAAGGATTTAACATTTTGATTCCATACGGCGCACTGCACAGTTAACTGTTATGCATTCAATGGCAGTAAAAGAGCAAAATGTCATAAATATGAAGCCAAATAGGAAAAATGCTACAATAAACCGAATGGAATGTAAAAAGAATTATTGCTGATGAAACAGCAGTAAAATAGCTCTGTTCACAGTGTCCACTGCAAGCATATTCATCTGCCTGCGCTTGCAAATTTATTTCACTTCCATTGTCACATGCTGTTGCCAAATGACAACAATTATATTTTAGCACTTTCTATAAAAATCATAAAATCCAATCCAGTTTTATTTATGATAATAAGAATTTGTAATCCCTGCATAGATCATTTGGTGTGTGGGTGTTTGTACTTAACACACACAGGCTCGTACGCACACAGATTGTGCTGCAAGAGAGAAAACAACAACTTAGTTTAGCAAAGGACAAGATAAATATTTTGATTGTATCAAGGTAATAAATGTAAGAATGTATGAATGTTTAAGGTGGGACACCAAATAAAATCTTTATGATATTTCCTCTGAGACCAGACCAAATATTTGGCTTCTTCATTACAATTGTGCTAATGGACTCTTTTTTCAGTTTGCATTCTAATAATTATGCTAGTGGTATTCTAGCTTCCAAACTGAATATATAAGAGGAGATCTCACCAAATCAGATCTTTCCATATGTGTTCCTAGATCAGATATCTAGATCTGATTTATCGCTATGTAACCCTTATGAAAGAGGTTAAGTCTGATCATGTGTGTTATTTTTTTAGTACATGCACATATTATATCATTGTCTCGTGTTCAGAGTGTACCAGCTGCCGTAGCTTGAGGTTTTAGGCTGCAGAAACATAAAAAGCTTTTGACCTTTTTTCACCTCCTCCTCTAATCATGAAGGACTGAGTGCTAATCAGAGCTGACGGTCTTTGCAATGAAGGTTTCTGTATTTTGTTCATTATTGTTCACGAGGTTTGAGGATCTTTTGTGTAGAGTTACTGATTAGGACGAGCGTATGTGTGTCGTTCAAGGACAAACCTCAGCGAAAACATATCTGAATTGAGGAATAAGGCTCATATCCTGTCCGGGTGGCGAGTATAGTGGATTTTGTAATCACATATACCTGACAGAACTGTAGATACGCCGAATACGGTCGAGTTCCGTATCGTTTTGTTTTGTCCTTTGCTTAAAGAGGTATTTCTTCACATAGACACTCCGGGAAAGAGAATTGAACACCTGGGTTTCCTAGGAGGACGTGACTGTGGCATTAGGCCCTTTACCAAATTTGGTTATAGGCTCTAATTTGGGAATAGCTGAGCTGTTGAATGAACAACTGGTTAAATGACCATAAAAACACAAGCCCAAAGGTAATAAAAAGAAGATTCCACAGTCCCACAGGGTGGATCCTCTGACTAGCAGTGGTGTTTTGCTATTTTGCCACATTTATTTGACAGAATATTGGAAATTGGCTATATCGATTTCTGTTGTCTAATTGTTTATATTGGCGTCTGCTAGAAGTTTAACTTTTCTCCATTGCAGGAGAAAAAAAGCTCGAACTGTGTGATGTATCCACTATGCTGTACATTTCACCAACACGCCAATGTCTGTTGATGTACATATATGTATATTTATTTTATAATACAGCTATACACACTATATTACTAGTTTTTATACTGTACATCTTTAGACTGTATATTGAGAATTTCTATTTTTTATTCTATACTATATCATGACAGTACTTTATTTTTATTTATTTTTATTCTATTCTATTGTCTTTCTCAATTTTGCCGCTCTTTGTACTGTCCACATTCTGCCATTCTAAGCAAATTTCACGTTTATCATGTCTTAAAGGGATAGTTCATCCAAAAATGAAAATTTTATGTTTATTTGCTCACCCCCAGGGCATCCAAGATGTAGGTGACTTTGTTTCCTCAGCAGAACACAAACGAATATTTTTAACCTTTCAAAAAAAAAAAACATGCACAGACACGTCCAGGTTACACCCCGTGGCTCGTGATGACACATTGATGTCTTAAGACATGAAACGATCGGTTTTTGTGAGAAACTGAACAGT
>JBBKCR010065868.1:0-10269 GCA_037577295.1 Ladigesia roloffi | reverse complement strand
GGGAGGAAACCGGAGTTCCCGGAGGAAACCCACGCGGTCACGGGGAGAACATGCAAACTCCACACAGAAAGACCCTTTGCCCGACCCGGGAGTCGAACCCAGGGCCTTATTGCTGTGAGGCAACAGCTACCGCGCCACCGTGCCGCCCTTCGTATACATAATCTCAAACTAATTTTATACACTGTATGTTTTTTTTATTGTATTATATATTTTTAGTAATATGCAGTTTCTACTTTTTCCTCTCTTGTTCTGTCCACTTTGCTGCTGTAACAGTGCAAATTTCCCACCTGTGGGTCTAATGAAGGTTTATATCTTCTCGAAATGGACATTTGGTGATGGGGTGGGGGTGGGCTTGGGGAGTAGGATGTGATCTGAACTCTCATCATTTTTGTTCCAATCATGCAACAATACCTCATTTTTTTTAGTCTGCCATTAACTGTAATTATGATTACATACATTACTCCATTTAATTTTTATACATTTTGCAGATTAGTAGATTTAAATGAAAGTCATTGGAGGTTAGCTTTTCATTAGTATGATGTGTGAGGAATAAAAGGTGTGAGCAGCATGTGTTTTCTGTCATAACTATAAAAGCCCATATGCTGCTTTTTCATTTTAATTTTTACTTACAACCAGTGAACCAAAAACAGCCATAATTAATTCTTGCACAACCATTTTTCCACCCCTCTATATCCCTGATTTTGTTACTATGCCTTTCAGACTAAAAATGTAAATGAGCTCTGTTCTGATTGACCACCCTGTATCACAATCAACTTCTGCATAATTGATTTCTACACAACCATTTTCCAGCCGCTCTACATCCCTTAGAAATAAACATGCTGTTTTTGTCACTTTGCCTTGTATTACACTCCTCGTACCATCTGAAACGTGCATGGCCAAACTGCATTGGGCTGAATTGGTAGATATGTGTAAAAACAGAGGTTTTTGGGCAAACTCAGCATCTACAAGGCAAATAATGTCTTTTCACACATCTTGCTGTACCAGTAAAAGAATGGATTTTTTTTACCCGTTTCCCTTCATTTGAATGGTATCTTTCTTGCCAGTGTCTCTGTTGCAAAGTTTTGGGAAAAAAAAAACAAACTATAAAACAAATCACTTAGTTTTAATGTGCTACCAATCCATTTTATTCCAATCATTTTTGCCACTTTGTCAACCCATAATAAGCTCCAAGCAAATTTCAGATCTGTGTGAAAGGTTTTATGGTGGTAAAAGCAGCACCAGCAAATTAAAAACACAAACATAAAGCGAATCTCTGAGTGAACAAAGAGTTATAATGTTTACTTTCCTTTATGATGCGGTACTTCATTAGAAAACAGAGATTGTAGTCTCGTTCTTTTCCAGTCTCTGACATTCTTTTTGATACTAATACACCAACACATCCTGCCCATCCTGCCCTGACACTGCACCCCCTTAACCCCCAACAGGCCCCACTTTGTGTGATAAATGGATTGTTACATAAGTCCCTGAAAAAGCGCAGTAGCATCTGTGTCTTATTGATGAATGTCTGGGTTACATAAGGCCTCTCACTTTGATATAGTACTGTACCGGCTCACTTACGTCCAGCAAATTATACATGTGTCCTTTTCAAAGGGGTGTGTGTCTAATTTAATGAGTTACCAACTGCAGCAGGGATGCATGAAAAAAAAATTGACACCAGGGGTTATACGGTGACGCACAGGGTTCCTGAAAAATCGGCTTTAAACTTTTGCACGCCTTTGGAAGGCAACTTTAAGGTGCATTAAGATCAAAGGTCCTCCCAGGGCTGTTATTTTACAAACCAGCTGAAATAAGACTTTTCTACCTTTCCTGGAGGATGAAAACAAAATTTGCACCAATAACCTGAGTGTCTTCAGAAGAAGATAAAAACACAGCGCTGAAGCACATTAACTGAGCAAAGGACATGCATGTCCTACAGGCAAAGGTGAACCTTCAGGACCGCCACACTGGCTTACATGTTAGAACCACACGCAAGATGGGAAACAGTCCACTGAGTTTCGAATAGTGATGGGTGAGACCGTTTTTTAAAAAGTTCAGTAAATGAACTCAGAAATCAGTATCTGTATTGAATAGTGCAATCTCAATTTTCACTCAAGATTTTTGCCATAATCAGTGCCAATGTCCCACAACTTCAGGTCCACTGTTGCAATTTCAAGACTCATGTAATTCTGAGAAGGTTTTGACAAGAAATTATTTATAAGAGCATTTTTGTTTACTCCACAAAGAGCACCAGTTTCAAACTAGAGCTTCTGCACACAAAAAACTGAAAAGGTGGGTCATGTTTACATGGAGAATGTTGAGGCTGCTCAAAAAATCAAAACAGCCAATGAACAGCCAGTGAGAAGCAGCTCCATGTATTCTATCCATGTCCGATGTGTGATTAAAAAGACAAATTAAAAAATTAAACTCCCTACTCATTCTTCGTACTTTTCTTTAGAATACTATACAGCACATCTTTTCAGTTCCCATGGCTTTCATTAGTAAACAGGGACAACCCAATAATAGCTTTCATTTCCAGTTTGGGACCTTCATTTGGATCCTAATACACTAACACAACCAAATTCAGGATAAAAAAAAAGAACAAAAACACAGATTGTGTCCCACACAGCTAATCCACCTTTCATTTCCCCTTTGAGCAGGTAAACCTTTCATTTCCCTTAATTCACAAATGTACTACTCATCATGAGAAAGGGAGTTCAGTTCAAATGAGCGACAGTTCCTCTTAAAAACATGCACAAATGCACGCACACTCACAAACACACTCACACACACGCTCACAGACAAAAACTCTAACTGTAACCCACTAAAGGCCTAGTTCTGATCATGATATATATATATATATATGGGCATAAACAATAAACAAAAACGCTTACTTGTCCATAAACAGGAACACTGACTTGTTGATGTGTTAACATCAGAGTTTTTTTCTCTCTTTGTGTGCGTTCTTACATACGCTCATGCTTACATGATTTCCTTGACTTAACCAGTTATTACTGTCCCTTCATAAAGAGGTCATACCATTGGCGAGGGGAATCTAAACACAAAACCACAACAAGATGAGAGACACAGTTGCAGAGAAGACAGACGCATCACACATGTGAACATCCTTTACTCTAGACACAAAAACAGCACAGTGACCTGCACAACCAGCAAGTCGGTGTTAAAATACAGTGCTTGCGTTCTGCACAGTATTAGAAACGGCATCCACTAGCTAGCATGGCTAACGCTACCACTGTAGGGAGTCTTCTAGTTCAGAGGAGCTCAGTGGCGTCATGGCTTAAGCTGTTCCCAATTTCTGTTCTACACTAAATTTACCAGAAAATTCAAGGTATCAGGTTTTGTTTTGTTAAGTTTAATTGTCATGTGGACTGTTAATGTTACAGAGAACTTTAATAAAGGTTGCTCAATGTTGGAAACCTGTGTTCCTCCGCTGTGCCTATGTGATCTATATATATATATTATTGAAACTGACCTCACTAATGCTCTCGTGGCTAAATGCAATCAAATCCTCACAGCAATGTTCCAACATCTAAAGCCTTCCCAGAAGAGTTGAGGCTATTACTGGAGCAACAAGAGGGACAATTGTCTCAATGGACAATCGTTACAGTGGATAAGTAATGGATTTGGGATATCCAGTTCAGTCGTGTGCAAATGGTATGGCTCACTTTTTTCCAATACTTTAAAATTAAATGGATAGAAAGTAGGCAATAAAAAGTGCCATAAAATGCAAACAAATAAGGGGTTTGTGAGCATTAATGTGTGTGTGTCTGCCCTGTTTCCTTATCTTGCTGGATAAATTCTCTGCACCACCACCTCTACCTCTTCCTTGATTAAGAAAGGCAGCTCAAATATCAGATGGCTGGATGGATGGATGGATGGATGGATGGATGGATGGATGGATGGAGAATGTAAGATGGATCTGTATCACATTTCTGCACTTGTTCCTCACCTCACACACACTCCTCATCCTCATCTGACCCATGTCCCAGAAACAGGCCATAATTGATTACAGAACCATTTTGGAGTCATTACCTCTACTTCACTCAGAACACACGCTGTGTCCGACAGGCCACAAATCACACACACACACACATTTCTCAGCTATTGTCCCACTAATAAACGGACATTAGAAGAATTAACCCTTAGAAGAGTGATTACTGCCATTTTGCTGCTTTATTTTATGTAATTATGTAAATACAATCATTTACACAGGGAAATACACAATTAATTCCACTTTAAATTACGCAGGACTATCAATTCCAGGTTGTTATACTATGCCCTGAATTTACATAATTTAATTAAATTGCATAATTAATTGAATGCATAATTAATGGAATCATGGATGTGAAAGTATAAAGGCAAATTTTAATGGATTTTGTTGCGTTATTTATGATTAAGTATTCACACAGTTTAAACGAACCAACCCAAAACCTGAGAATCTGCACTTTTCTCCCACTTTCTCCATCCATTTTAATAAGCGAGTGAGAAAACCTGGAAGAAAATGTGACGAAAGGCACTTCAAGGGCCGGTACACAAATAACCGAAGTTGGCATTGCACTTCTTCAGATGAGAAAGAACAGCAGACGTCCTGGCGAGAGCTGAAGAAACCAGCTAGTCTTCTGAGGAGATATAAATATATCCTCAGTAATAAGTTTCACTCAGGCTCTTAAAAGGGCTCTTAAAGGGCTGTTTTAACACGAAAATGCTTTTCTGCCTCCTGAATCATTACTAAAAGCTCTTCACGGCTTTTACTCGCACCTTGAAAGTTGTGGAGTGTTTGTGAATCACACTCCTTAACTGCAGGGGTCTACAGGGTCATGAAAGTACATCATATTATATCCTACATTTGTCAAGTGTTTTTTCACTTGATCTCACATGACCATTTTCCGACCTCTCTATCACAGGCTAGTTTTTGTTACTGGGCCTTTAGGGTGGAGCTACAGTAGAGCCCAAAGGTCTTGACCCCCATTAGGTCCTTCACATGTTGCTTCCAAAGATTCAGACTTTCTTTAATGTGGTCTTGAGGAACAGTTCTCCAGGCTTCCTGAAAGACTTTCTAAGTCTCTTATTATCAGTCCAGTCCCTGAACCTAACCAGTTTCAGAGGAATATTTTTTTGTTAGTTCAGACACACAGTGACCTATGTATAAACCATTCAAGCAGAAAAAACACCATCTAACTTAAGGCCTGAACCTGTGAAGAAAGGATTGCAGATGATCAGGTAGTGATCAGTATACTTGTGGTGTTGACCGCTGAGTGGCTGGAACACTTTATCTAGACTTCTTGTATCTTTAGGGAAAACATGTTTTGACTTATTTCATTTAATATACTCAATATACCAAAGATAAGACTGTTGACAGACTGAAAATATTGTTTTTTAATTAAAAATAAATTGAACTGAACAAGAGGATATGAGATACAACTTGGACAGTTGCATCATTTGTCCAGTGGTGCACAAATTATTGCATGTTTGAAAATGTCATATGTTTCAAAATGACATTAAAAGAAAAGCATCTGACAGTAAGGGTGCGGCGGCTGAGCTCCCAGGAGGAAGAAGGATGGAAGGAATTCTGGTGGAATGTAAGTGTGTGTGGCCTAGGACTCACAGAGTTCAGCAGCACGTGGTCAGTAGCTTTGATCATTCCTGCAGCCACAAAATCCAATAAATAATCCTTAATCGAATAGAAGTTGCTCTTGTTTCTCGTCTCGGTTTGGTCCAAGAAAACAAAGGTTGTGTGAGTTTTGAGATTTGAATTGAAAAGGAAGGGAAAGCCAAAAGAAGCTCAGCACTAAAAAAAGATATTGCACAAGGTTTCCTGTTTCCCTGTGAATTGCCACCCTGTCATGCTTTTTTTTCTTATTCTTGTGCCAAGGTTTGTGCACCATGGTCAAGTTTCATGTTCTATGTGTGAAAAGATAATATATCCTCTACAGAGAACATAATTACTGTTTATGTACAATAATGCAGGTTAACGGAGAGCCAAGATTTTAGCTGATACACACTCACATTTACATGTACAACATTTAGCAGGCATCCTTATCCAGAGTGATTTGCAATCATTAATTACAGAGACAGTCCCACTGAACTGAGAGTTAAGTGTTTTGCTCAAGGACACAATGGTAGAATGTGGGGGCCTGAACCCACAAGTGGGGGTCTGAACCTACCACACCCACGGAGTGCCATGCAGGACACTCGAACACACACAAGCGAAAAAACCCACACTCTCTGTATGATGCTGAAAATATTTTGCTCTTTAGCCACCTGACACATGTCAAAGTAATACAGGCCAAGCTGTTGTTTTGGTTACACGTCTTTATAAAACATATTTAGCAGTATTTATCGTCCCCCTATATTCATTCGTAGCTACTACAACCATGACAACCACACCATCAAAATCATCATACAACTAGACAAAGTCAAATGAGTGACACCAGCATCGAAGTGAAAATCGCCTCAGTGACAAGGAGATATTTAATCACTCTGTGGTCAAGTGGCATACAAGTCGAATACAAGAACAATGAAAAAATTCTAAATTCTCAAAATTGTCTGACTGGTTGTTGACAGTTCAATTTGATCACCAAGACAATTTGTCAGGCTAATTTATACGACAACCAAGTTTTTTTTTTTTTCGATCTTCTGGTGTATCTAGAGATTACATTTTAGACAAATAAAGAGCAGTGAAAGAAAAAAAAAAGTATTTTCAGAGAATTTTACAAGAACGAAGTAATGGGTTACTTTATTTTATTGTGGAATGGTAGAAATGAGCAAAAACAACATACACAGGAAGGAACTAAACGGTTGAGAGTTAATATCAAACACATTTTGGAGTTGTGTGTGCTCTTAGATGTCTGTTTGTTTGTCCTGTGATGGACTGATGACTTGTCCTTGGTGTTTCTCTGCCTTTCAGCCTTTGAAAGCTGTGATGGAATTCAGTTGAGAATTTTAAGTTCTGAGGTGAGAAGGCAGAGGAAGCCAACCATCAAAAATAAAGAAACTTAAAATAAAAATATCTTGTACAAAGTTTCCTGTTGCACTGTGAATTGCCACTCTCTTCTGCTTTATTTCTTTTTTGTTTTCTTTTGTGTATTGAAGACACGGGTTTTTGGTCTGACCGAGGACAGCATTGTGATGTCAGATCCTCTAATGGAACACACATGACTCAGAGCAGCCATTTAATTGTTCTAGTGAATTCCAGTGGGATCTTCTGTCTCTTTGGCAGCCAGGGTGGGAGGGAGGGGGGTGAGGGAGAAAAAGATGCGATGAAGGAAGTTTTGGCAGCCCGACAAGACTTTAAACAGGATGACTAGCCTAGCCTAGCTAATCTTCCAAGCTGTTAGCTTCAAGAAAACATGTAGCCTCGTGTGAACCTTTTGAGAAGGACGTAATTCAATCAGCATAGCCCCTTCATGAAGAATTTTGATCGGATTATCTGGCCTTCCAACAGTGTGATCTGCTGACGATATAATTAGCAGAGCAGCGGACAGGAGGAAGGCCGAAACAGAGCTAAAATCGACAGTTAGCCTCGCTAAACGGGGAATACGGTGAGGCTGGGGAAAAGCTGTCAGCGGTCACCTTGTCCAGAAATCTAATCGTTTTAGTGATGTCAGGGTGCCAATGATAACTAGACAGCACAGATTTACACTAGAGTGCCTGACAAAAGTCTTGTCACTTAATCAAGTTGTAGGAACAACAAATAACAATTTGAATTGTAGTTAATCAGTTGGAATCAGAAAGGGCTTGTAAGAAAGGTAAAGACCTCTAGATTATGCTTATTATACAAAATTAAAGTTTTGCATCATTCATTGGGTTGTATCATTTAATTAATACAGAAAGGTCTTTTGCCTGGACAAAAGTCTTGTCATTTACAAAAATAATGTAGAAATTATACATATTCTTTATTTAGAATATACAAACATTCAACAATAACATCAGAACATAAAGTCATGGTGCCTTGGAAAAAATAATTAATAACCTGTAATGACCTGTATGAGTTTGAAGGACCGCATCCATAGCATAGGTCTTGGCAATAACTGTAATAACTTGTTAAAGAAGTAATCTGGAATGGCAAAGAAAGCAGTCTTGCAGGACTGTAGAGGGCTTTAACGTTCTTACAAGCCATTTCTGATTCCAACTGATTAACTACAAGTTGTTCCTACAACTTGATTAAATGTCCAAGACTTTTGTCAGGCACTGTAAACCTAATCATTAAGCTCATTTCTACCCCAAACTAGCCTTAATATCCCTCACCAATTTGATACAAATCAATGTTGTTTATAATTTATATTTTTCAATCTTTAATCAAGTCTTATTACACTGAAAAATGTGCGGTTCAGGTATATTACTCACAATATAAATCTACACTCAGTAGTACCAAAATTCCATTTTTGTACTCTCAGTAGAAAGGGTCATATCTGAGGTGTGCATTTTCATGATTTTCTTTTTAATGATATTGTCACAATATCTACAGTTGGTTTAGCTTTGCACACACAAGAAATGTCAGTGCCATATTATAATTAATACCTACATGAAGTATTATACATATGTTACTTTAAATATCTAGTAAGAAAATGTTTTTTTTGCATTAGCTACATTAGCTATGATTATTTTGAAATGTCTTTTTATTCAAATTTGTTACACATGTGTCACATGTGTGTTTGTATATAATAATTAATTAAACAGGTATAAATAAACAAAAAGCCTGGAGACAATACAGGGCGTGTGGAGTTCAAATAAAAATATATATTTTATGCCCTTGAGGCTACATCAATAGTGTTTGCACCCTGAAAGTTTTCAGAGAGTGCAAAATACCTAGCATATGGGTCTGAAAGCCATTAAGAATCCCTGTGGCGCAACCAAATCCTTACTGCTGGCCTAGCCAATGAGCTGAGAATTGTAAAGAAAACAATGATTTAAACTTTACTTGCCTACTCAAATAATATGTTGCTTAGACTAGCATAAAATATGTTTTTGATTGAATTTGATGATTTAGCTAGTCTACCATCATAGCCAGTTTGACTAAGATATTTGGCCTGTTAAGCCATCAGACTCTGACGAAAACATACCTATGTTGATCTACATGCTTAACCAGTTTATCCAGTTCTGACAGCTTTATGTAGACAGCTTTGATTTATCATGGCTGTGTGTTGCCACATCTCCATGAAAATAATAAAATGTGGGCCTACTGGCCCTAAGTTTATGGTCACCCAGTGATAGTTGAGAAAAGAATTCAGAGCAATCTGTGGTTTCCCCAAATTTTTGTCGAGTTTAGTCTACATTTATCATACCAAGCCTCTTGCTCATTCAACATTAATACACTTGATCCAGCAAATCAGGGACTTCTTATGATGTTAATTAGCCTGAGTGGGTGTGCCAGATTATGTTCAAAGTTCAAAGATCTGTTTCTGAGGCATTTTCTGAGTATTTGCGTGTGTCACTATTTCGAAATCTCCAGTAGTAGTTCTGTTTAATACATGTTTTCTAAATTATAATAACTTTGGTTCTATGTGACACAGGAACACCAAAAAAAGCTCAGCATGACGTCTGACACCTCGAGCATCAAAACAAATGGGGGAACTTCCATATAAACAGCTGTTTTGACGCATGACAACAATTTACCATTTGTTGTGCTTCTGGAATGGATCCGTACTACTCATGTTCTAATGGTTAAATAAACTCTCCAGTTATTTCAGGGTTATAAACCCAGGCTCGTTCTCAATGGATCTGCTGTAATCCTACCAGGAGCAGCCATATTCTACAACACCGGCTGACACAGGAAACCAGCCCTGATGATATAGCGATATAGCTCTAGGCCTGGGGAGGACTGAGGACAATTGAGCAGGGCTCAAATTCAGCACTGTTAGCGCAGTGAAAAACAGCATGTCAACAGCACAAAAAGCCCATTATGTGCAAACTCATACCAATGTTACACCATTAAGAATGGCAACAAAGGCAGTTCACTAAATGCAAACAGAAAATAGCCTGTCAGATCTCGCTGTTGCATCTTTCACAACAAAGACAGCTTAATAAGTTTTTGTAACCTGATTATTAATATTAGCGCCCCTCACAATGTATGTAAGACTTAATATATCATAGTCATGTTGGGGATGGTTATTTCTGAATCATCATCAAAATTTTGATTGAATTTCCTCACGGGTGGGGCAAGCTTATAAATGGGCTGTGACGGCCACCTCGTCTCCGTCACGCCTTTCCCGTGATCCGTCTCCCGAGTATTAGTGTCCCTTTACTTTAGTC
>JBBKCR010065847.1:0-10270 GCA_037577295.1 Ladigesia roloffi | reverse complement strand
GCCTCCTGAAGAAAATGCCATATATTTAGGATTAAGGGGTTTCACATTCACACCTTAAATCACTTTTAAGGTAAAATGAATGGGCACTTAATTCAAATTATTTTCAGGGTATAAATTAAGGTAGAGTTAAGCATATTTTAAGTACATTGTGTTTCATAGTGTAAACCATCAAATCTTGTGAGTGAATGCACCTCACACTTTAAATGCCTTTTCATGTTCTATTAATTAAACAGATCAATAATTAGTGTTTCCGTAGCGATGTGAGTTATGTGATCCAACAATTAGGGCAGCCATGGTTTTCTTATGGGGTTCACAACACTGAAGATACACCTCAAAATCCTCACTCTTTCTCTGGGTGAATGGAGTGGTTCTCTCCCCATCACTCACAGGGCCGTAGCCAGAATTTTTCAAATGATGACATTTTTTTTCAAACACCGCCCCCACACACACAAATAAATAAATAAAAAATATCATAGATTGGGAAGACACATTTAATTTCTCAATTCTAAACTTGTGTAAAAATGGCACCATAACTGACTGTGTTTCTCAGCTACCTAAAGTATGGCAGCCATATTTACATTATAACTTACATAACACATGACAATAGAAAGTCAGAAATAGGTTTTCTTTTAATATGAACCCATAAAATGTTGACTTGGCATATATCAATATGTCTGTGCGTGTTTGTGTGTTTCAGAAAGAGAATGAGTGTGTGTGTGTGTGTGTGTGCGTGTGTGTGTGTGTGTGTATTAGGCCATTTGTGGGTGTATGTTTTGTTGAGCGTTAAAGGGGCTTTCAGACCGAACACGGCATGCACGTCGCTCACCACGGGGCTTGCGCTTTCTCTCAAAAATCTAAAAAAAAAAGAGTTGTGTTCAACCTGCCACACTTGCCGCGGGGCTTGGCACAAAAATGTGGGCGTGGTTTTCTAAACTCTCCTGTACTGTTGTTGTCCCGCCGGCAGTCACTAGCACTGTTAGCACTAGCTCTGTTAGCACTAGCTCTGTTAGCACAAAGAAAAATGCCTGTGGGTGCATGATATTTTCAAGAGCCACTTAAAAACTCATATAAAGGGCAGGTCAAGAACACATTCATAGTTAAAGGAAGTTCGTCCCTACTGTTTGTAATCTCATTACAAACTTAGCTGGTAAAATCACTTCACAAGAAGAATGCAACATAGATTAGGGTGACCAAACGTCCAGTTTTCCCCAGACATGTCCGTTTTTCTCGTCCTGTCCGGGGCGTCCAAGTTTCTTTCTAGAAAGTGGGGAAATGTCCTGGTTTTTTATTACCTTTCATTAGACCATTAAATTGAGCGGCACTGTCTCGGTGTCCAGTGGAGGGGTGCCAGGGATCTAAAAATCTACCTGCACAAAAAAGCTGTTCGAGTCGATGAGCACTTTGTGAAACCAGGGAACGAGGATGCTGTGAATGCAGCGGAGGGTGCCTGGTCATTTCACAGTGAAACATCAAAATAGTTATCGATCTATGGACTGCACTAGTAAATTGTTAAAAAATACCCTCCCCGACTCTGCTGCCCCCCCCCCACCCCACACACACACACACACACATACACACCCATCACTATGGTGTCGTGGTTTTCCAAAACCAAAATATGGTCACCCTAACATAGATTGTATGCTACATCACATATTAATTATAACAATATTAATTAAATGTTGCTGATGCATATTACATCTCTATACCTGCGTTGTGTGTGTGTGTGTGTGTGTGTGTGTGTGTGTGTGTGTGTGTGTTTCTCGAGATTCTAATGACAAATGAAACTAAGCGCTTGACAGAACAGTCTGTCACTGACACACACAGGCTCACCTTCTCTCCGTCTCTTTCCCTGCCCTTCTGTTGTTGGCATTTTAAAACTTAATTTAGTTTGATGGAAGTTCTTCTTCATGTCTCCAGACCGCACTACGATGTATTAGCTTACGTAAAAAACATACAATCAGTCTGCCGGCGTTCCCGACTCTCTGAATCTGTAGCGGAACCTGAAGTTAAGTTTCGCCGCCTGCAGAGACAGAGAGAGGCGGAGATTTCACTCCAGATTAGACGGAGAATGTCAATTTAATTGGGAGAAAATACAGACGACATATGGATTCCGAGTTCTGTGTTGGGCGTTGATCATCACTGCTGGATTTCAGCTTTGACTTGCTGGATTTTGACAGCTTTGATCACTCAGTATAACTGTTCTATCTCTCCCCTCTCTCTCTCTGGGTGTGTAGTGTGGTCCTCCTTCTCCCCCATCACTCAGCATAACAGTGTGTTTTCAGAATTGACTGCTTTATTGTTGGTGCGGTGAAAAATGAGGAGGATCTCCTGTGAGCTGGAGAACAGAAGGACAGAACTGTTAAATGATGTGATTTAACATCAACAGCAGACGTTCCCAAACTTCAAGGCCAAGCTGAAACCCAAAACTCTTCTGTGGTCCAGACCTTCAGTCACAGTTCTGGTCAGACCATCAATTACGATTCACCGTCAGTGAGAAGATACAAGACACATTCCACATCAAAAAACCTGTCACATAAATAAAGCCTAGCACACATAAAACCCATAACAGTGTTTCAGTAGTTCTGATCATCATTAATCATCAACATTTAACGACTATTTCAAGCGTATTTACAATATTCCGTTTATTTCTGAAAACGTCCACTTACAGCATCTTTAGGACAGTTTAGGTGGTGTGACTAGATCTAAAGAAGAAAAATGCAAAATAAGCCAGTATGTATGTAACGGTCAGTCCAAAATCCAGCAGGTCTTATCGTCTGATCTGTATTACATAATCAGCGTAGAGGATTCCAGCTTTAAACATGCACATCTAAAATCACTTTCACGCAGAAGCAACTGGAACTACGCCCTAAGACCACTGAGAGGAACCAAAATCCCGAAGGAGAACTTCTCTAGGAGCATCAGGAAGAACTAAGACCTAAAACGAGAGCAGGTTCTCCTCTGGGCTGCGGTGGAGAGCAGGTTGAAGAACATTTACATTTACGGCATTTAGCAGACACCTTTATCGAAAGCGACTTTAATTCCCTAACTAAAGGGGACAGCCTTCCTGGAGCAACTTGGGGTTAAGGGTCTTGTTCAGGGGCCCAGTGGTGGTGCAGGACCCAGGACCTCATGGTCCAGAGGCAAGTATCCTACCCACTGAGCTACCTCCACCTCCAACGGAGAACGAAGGCAGTGCAGTCACAGAGCACTGTCACCTGACTTCTGACCTGACCTGTCACCTTCCTGGGGTGTCAGCTCTCTGTGCGACTGAGATATATCGAGTCATGGGGGGGTCTGTTCCTTCTCTGACGCCTGTAGGACAGCTCATGGAAAAGTCCAAGAACAGAGAGTTCTCCCCTTCTCACACTTTCCTCTTACATGCAACACCATCCCCTCCTTTTACCCGCCATCAGGAGTTTTGTACTATGAGTTATTTCACATGGCACTAGTGTTTGTAATGCTTCACAACATTGTTTCATCATTTAGTGCAATGTTCACACAATTTTCAGACATATAGAGCTATGTGGTAAAAAACAGTGTTATGTTACATTTTATTGCTGCATAAATGTTATACGTTAAATTTACATGTAAAATCTAAATGCAAATGTAAATGTAAATCTCAATCTAAATGTAAATGTAAATCTAAATGTAAAGGTTAAATCTAAATGTAAAGGTTAAATCTAAATGTAAAGGTTAAATCTAAATTTAAAGCTTAAATCTAAAAGTAAAGGTTAAATTCTAAATGTAAAGGTTAAATCTAAATGTGAATGTTAAATCTAAATGTAAATGTAAATCCAAATGTAAAGGTTAAATCTAAAAGTAAAGGTTAAATTCTAAATGTAAAGGTTAAATCTAAATGTAAATGTTAAATCTAAATGTAAAATTTCAATCTAAATGTAAAGGTTAAATCTAAATGTAAATGTTAAATCTAAATGTAAAGGTTAAATCTAAATGTAAATGTTAAATCTAAATGTAAAATTTCAATCTAAATGTAAAGGTTAAATCTAAATGTAAATGTTAAATCTAAATGTGAATGTTAAATCTAAATGTAAATCTAAATGTAAAGTTTAAATCTAAATGTAAAGTTTAAATCTAAATGTAAATGTTAAATCTAAATTTAAAGGTTAAATCTAAATGTAAATGTTAAATCTAAATGTAAATGTTAAATCTAAATGTAAAGGTAAAATCTACATGTAAAGGTTAAATCTAAATGTAAAGGTTAAATCTAAATATAAAGGTAAAATCTAAATGTAAATGTTAAATCTAAATGTAAATGTTAAATCTAAATGTAAAGGTTAAATCTAAAAGTAAAGGTTAAATATAAATGTAAGAGTGAAATATAAATGTAAATGTTAAATATAAACCTCAATGCTAAACGTAAATTGTTAAACCTTAAATCTAAATCTTAAATCTAAATCTATATCTTAAATCTCAATCAAAATATTTCTTTTACATATGGTGTAAGATATGCCTTTTGGCCATGCATTACAATTGGCTGTTACTTAGCAGGGGGCTGGACTGTGCTGTGGTATCACCACATCTACATGGAGGATTTGCCTTTAATGATCTCAAACCTAAATGTTTAACATGAAAAAGATATCTTGCACTTTAATGTGAAATTTCACAGTTAGACAGGGTTCAGTGACACCTTTCCAATGACCCCTCGTTCAACATAATGACACCATTGTGGTAAATGATGAAAAAATGACACTTTTACAAATGGTACCCCATAGTTTGTGCACCGTCTGAGTGCGGTGCAGCTAAACATCTCCTATTCAGTGAGACATTCGTATTTTAATGTATCAAAGGTTGAGTGTGTTTGTTGGTTATGTGTGTACAGTGCTCCTTCTGTCATTTGGTGCATCAGCTGTTGAGAGCACCTCGGGTATAGTGTGAATTAGTTCCTGATGGACCGTCAGATGAATAAAATTATAAATATCAAAGCCTGAGTGTAAATACAACAGTGTGTCAACTGTAATACTGAATCTCCAATAACCTGCAGTGTTGATCAGTTACAATCTTCAGTGCTGAACCTTCCAGAGCACACCAGTGTGACGCTACACTTTAATGGAAAGTAGTCAGGCGGCACAACCATTAGACACCATGTGCTGAAGGGGAAATGTTGACTGTTCTGAGACCAAAACCTTCAACAGCTGCTAGGCACCAAACTGAGAAAAACACAGTGTACAGTGTTAGTGTACAGTAATAGAATGGTGTCAGGGTACAGTGTTGGTCTGGGTTTAGTGTACAGTTTTATTGTACAATGTAGGATGGTGTCAGAGTAGAACAGTTCTAGTGTACAGTGTTAGTGTACAGTGTTAGTGAAGTACAGTATCAGTATAGAATAAGGTTAGTCTACAGTGTAAGTATAGAATAGTGTAGTGTACAGCGCTAGTGGAGTGTTAGTGTACAGTGTTTGTGTTGGTGTTGTTAGTGTTTGTGTGTGTGTGAGTGTGTGCGTGTGTGCGTGTGTGTGTGTCTGGTATAAAGGCGTGTGCGGGTCTCAGAGCTCTCAGTCTCTCTGGAACTCGAGAAGGATGAAGCAGCGTGAGAGAACAGAGAGCAGAACACACAGCATGGGTAAGAGACACTGAGAGAGAGAGAGAGAGAGAGAGGCAGAAACAGAGACACAGAGAGAAAGAGAGAGAGAGAGAGAGAGAGAGAGAGAGACACAGATAAATAGAGAGAGAGAGAGAGACAGACAGACAGACAGACAAAGACAGAAAGAAATAGACAGAGAGTGAGACAGACAGAGAGAGAGAGAGAGAGACAGACAGACAGAGAAAGACAGAAAGAAATAGACAGAGAGAGAGTGAGACAGACAGAGAGAGAGAGAGGCAGAGAGAGAGGGTGTTTATATGTGTGTTTGCATGTTTTTGGAGTTGTACTCTACCAGCACCATGTCCCATTCATTTCCTAAACTGCAGATTTGTATTGTTGTAAAACACTGAAAAGATGTTGAGTGAACATCTATAAATGAATATATGTGAAATTCTGTATAAGATGAGAGAATCTGTACCAGCGCAGGTCTGACGCCTATTAACTGGATGTGTGGGGATGCGGAGTCAAATTCTGGACTGTCTTTTAACTTTCTATGCACTCGTTACTGTTTCAGCTCTAAATAAGTTGATACATTTCTAACACTAGTCTGGTGATCCAATTATAATTGTATTATTGTATTATAAAGTGTTTTTTTGTAGGTCAGAAGAGATGAAATACCAAAATTTGACATTTTCTGTCAAATGTAACTAAAAAAGTGAATATGCTGTAAACATATTTGTTAGAAAAGATTATTAAGTGAATGTTGTGTAAATATTGAGTGAGTAACATGCAAGTGTAGAAACTCTTAGTGCATGCTGAAACTTTGGACTTGTGTGTGTATGTTTATATGTATGTGTGTATATGAGTGTGTATGTTTGTGTGTCTATAGGTATACATATAACACCTCATGCATGCACACAAACACACACACACACACACACACACACACACACACATTCTCATACACAACAGAACAGACTTCTCCTCCAGAAGTGGAACGTCAGGCTTTGAAAGTGTTCTGTGATTTATTTGGGCTATTGTTTAGTAAAAGTGAGGACTGGAGAATCTTTGGTGACTTCAGTGTCCACGTACGGTGGCCCCTAGAAACTAGACATGAACAAAAGAAAAAGAAGGAACAAAATGAAAATGTGCAGCAAATTAAAAAAGACAAACAAATGAATAAGCAAAACTAAATGAAAATGTGCTGCAAATAATGAAAAGATAAACTAACGAAAAAGCAGAAACAATATCAAAATGTGCTCTAAATTAAAAAGTAAAAAAAACAAAGAAAGGAAAAATGTGTTGCAAGTAGACGATCCCAAACCGGAGTTGCTCCACGACGCTAGGGGGCGCAGTGAGCTCATGTGGCCCAGTCGCTAAACAGATGAGGAAGTTCCAACGACCAGATCATATTCACACCTTACTAAATCAAACAAAACAATATTTTGGTTAATTACCTTCCCTTCAGAGTGGTGCTCTTTTCCAAACTTTGCCTTTTTTGAGCTTATGGGTCATACACATCAATGTCCAACTCGAGGTTGTTTGTAATGAGCAAGCTGTTGCTTTTGCAAACTTAGCTCACCACGCACCCTAGCGTCGTGGAGCACTTCCGTTTATGCTTTTTTTTTTGTCTTTTGTCTCTACGGGCCACCGTACCCACAGGATTAAAGATCTCTGTGAGAAGTTAGCGGGTGGAGCTGTGGGTAATTAATGGTTGGAGCTATGAGTAGTTAGTAGGTGGAGCTGTGAGTAGTTAGTGGGTGGAGCTGTGAGAATTTAATGGGTGGAGTTGTGAGTAGTTAATGGGTGGAGCTATGAATAGTTAGTGGGTGGAGCTGTGAGAAGTTAGTGGGTGGAGCTGTGAGAAATTATGCTGTTTGTAAACTGATAGAGTTGATGATGGCAGTGTGCAGTCAGTGGTCCGAGTAGTTAGTGGGCGTGGTTTTGAGTAGTCTGTGGTAGGGATGAGCGAGTACAGCATTACCTGTATCTGTATCTGTATCTGTTAACCAGATGAATTATCTGTATCTGTACTCAGAATGGGCGGGGCCTCTCCCGCAAATGGGCGGATTGTAACCAGGAAGATGGTCAAGTTGTCATCATTGTGATTTTTTTGGTTCTTTTTATTTATTTTGTATTACTACACTAGGTATATGTGAGTGTGTGTGTTTGTGTGTGTAGCTTAATTTATAATATTATTTATACCACAACTACCTTAATTTAAAAAAATAAAATACAGCAAAAAAAAAGTGTTGCTCAGTGCGTGAAGTAAAAAAACTGGTTGGAGACAGCAGACGGTTAAAAAAAACTCAGATGACCGGCAGAGAGAGAGAGAGAGAGGGAGGTAGAGAGAGCTCCCCTAGAATGGCCCCCCTGGTTTGAACAGCTAAATATTTAAATGTATATATATCTCGCCATGTGCTGGCTCGAAAAATGAAACTAACGCTACGTGTGTTCTACACGGACTACTCAAAGCACTACAGGCGCGCGCTGACACACGTGCTGACAGACGTCACTGCACAGAACGCAGACACAGTCAGCTACCCATTGAGAATTTTTATTCAATCCGATATTGAATATATTGAAGATATTGACTCGTATTACTTGTATGATACTTGTACTCATCAAAAGTGCCTTATCCGTACCGGATACTCGGCTGAAACGAGCTCATCCCTAGTCTGTGGTCGGGTCTGTGTATAGTTAGGGTGAGCAGGGCTGTGTGCAGTTAGTGGGCGGTGCTGTGTGTAGTTAGTGGGCATTTTTAGGAGTAGTCTGTGGTCAGGTCTGTGTGTAATTAGGGTGAGCAGGTCTGTGTGCAGTTAGTGGGCGGGGCTCTGAATAGTTAATGGGTGGAGCTGAGAGAAGTTAGTGTGTGTGGGTATAAGTACTTTTCTCATAAGCAGGTCTGTGAAAAGTTAGTGGCGGGGCTGTGAGTAGTAAGTGGGCTGTGTGCAGTCAGTGGGCGGGGCTGTAGTAGTTAGTGGGCGTGGTTAGGAGTAGTCTGTGGTCAGGTCTGTGTGTAGTTAGTGGGCAGGTCTGTGAGAAGTTAGTGGCGGGGCTGTGAGTAGTAAGTGGGCTATGTGCTGTCAGTGGGCGGGGCTGTGAGTAGTAAGTGGGTGGGCTGTGTCCAGTCAGTTTGTGAATCTGTTTGCTTCAGGTCAGTGAGTAGTTTTTATTATTTTAATTATTGTTTTTTGCTCTGCAGTAGGAATGTGTGTAATTGTGTGTAGACACAGCTGCTCTGAGCTCAGCACTGATTTACGGAGTCCTTAAGGATTTAAACTGAGTGGTACTATCTTACATAATCCTCACACCAGGAGGCAGGGGGCGGTGTGAAAGAGGGCCAGAGGTAACAGATGGGACTGTTTTAAGGCAGATACGGCCCGGACTTCATCATGAAAAGTAAAAAAAAAAAAAAAGATACATAAAATGAAATGGTCCAATTTTTTCTGAATTTCTTTCAATAATTTAAATAAGTTTTGGAGTCAAAATTGCAGAGCCTGGCCTGGCCAGTCGGGGCTAAGTCGAGCTGGACCTCAGACTGCACTATTCCTCACAGCCTGGGTTGATGTTTGCAGTTGTTTTCCAGTTTCGGTCTCAGTTTGTGGCCAATATAATGTTTCAGATATGTTTACTCTACACAGTGACTTTCAGCAGTAGTTCTTCTGTCTTTACAGACTGTGTGACGTGTTTAGTCTGAGCAGACATGAAACATACAGGCACAGCGTGAGGAAGACAGGACTGTGTCACTCTGAAGATAAAATAAGATAAGATAAAATAAGAAAAGATAAGAAAAGAAAAAATAAGATAAGAAAAGATAAGATAAAATAAGATAAGATAAAATAAGAAAAGAGAAGATAGATAAGATTAGGTAAGATAAGATAAGAAAAGATAAGATAAGATAAGATAAGATAAAATAAAATAAGATAAGATAAGAAAAGATAAGATAAGATAAACCTTTATTAATCCCACAAGTGGAAAACTTTCTCAGTACAGCAGAAAGTGGACAGTACCAAGAGCAGCAAAATTGAGAAAAACCTTAGAATAGAATAAAATAAAACTAAACTAAAGTGTAAAAATGAGAAATTCACAATACACAGTCTAAACATCTACCGTATTTAAATTTTGTAATATAGAGTGTATAGATTTATTTTACAAATATACATATATGTATGTAAAATATAAGTCTAAATTGCACATTTTGTATAAAATACACAGTATTGCACATTCTACCCAGCAGTAGTAGCTTCACCCAAATATTGCAGACATTGTAAATGGAAGCATTACACTTCGTAAAGTTGCACTTCCATTTTGGCAGTCAGTCGGACAAAAGATATCAAATAAACAAACAGCTGCAGTGCACTTTCTGCTGCTCTTCGCTGCGGAGGCTCTAGGTCCCAGTGCGGTGGGATTTCGGAAAGTGCACCACAGCGGTTCTTAATTTATTTATTTTATTTTGTCCGAATCTCTGCCAAAATGGAAGATTATATATCTAAGCTATGCTGCCACACCAGCCATGAACCTCACATGTCACTAAGAACAATAGAGATGGGTAGGAACACCAAACAAAGCTCAGAAAACCAGGGGAACCTCAATAAACGTCCAAATAAGGGTCTGATTTACTGTATGACAAGTTACCAGCTAAAAAAACCCGAAGAAAACTAGCACTTTCCTCACGGTCCCTTACTGAAAGCTCCGCTGAGAGCGAGATCTCCTGCCTTAATGCACA
>JBBKCR010065829.1:0-10270 GCA_037577295.1 Ladigesia roloffi | reverse complement strand
TCTATCTATCTATCTATCTATCTATCTATCTATCTATCTATCTATCTATCTATCTATCTATCTATCTATCTAACTATGTATCAATCTATCTGTCTATGCATGTATGTATCTATCCATCTATCTGTCTGTGCATGCTCCACAGACTTCACTCAGCCATATCTCCTCTCTTCCTCTTCCCTCGCTCTGGTCTAAACCTGGCCATCCACTTCATCTACAGACACAACGTGGAAGATGGCAAAACAAAACAGGGAGTGGATCAGAGGAGATCAGTGACATTGTTTTAATAAACTCTCGTCTGTGTTTGTGTCTTCTCTCTCTCCTTCCTTCTGTCCTCCTCTGTGTTTATGTGTGTCTGTCTGAGGGGATAAGTTGAGTTTGATTAGGCGAGATCTCACAAAAGTGTCTAGAACCCGCTTACTCACACTCCCAGAGGTCAAAATTGTGGTGGAAAGGTTTAGTCCGGCTGTGTTTATCCCGAAGTCTGTCCAGTATTTTCTCACAGTCACAAAAGTGCTCTAGCCTCATATGCAGTGTGACTCATAAATGTTTGTTTTATGGGGAAAAACGTATTCTTGTACCAAAACATCACAAAAAAAGAGCAGACGATCATTATCAATATCCTTTTCTTTACCAAAACATAAACACATATTTAACCACCCTGGAAAACACTTAGAACTGTTCACAGTGGATGTGTATTGAAACAGACATCTGAAACTTCTAAGAAGTCCCTCTCTCCCTCAAAGTTATTCAATTAAAGGTTATGGTTGCACCACCTGACACCTGAGAAGCTTTTGGTCCTAAAACTAAACCTGGGTGGAGGGATACGTACTGGACGTTGTGAGGCAGAACAGTACATATAAACATCCATATAAACACCCAGAGACAAGTGGAGCTTCACTGAGGGGCAATAGTGAACAAAGTGGCTGGATATCTGTTGGAGATGTCAGGTTCCATTCACCACCATTGTAAAGAAATCTGAGTCTCTCCAATGAACCGTTTCACACCAAACCGGCTCTGAACGACTCTGTTTACATGCTGAGAGAAGTTTTTTTTAAATGATTGGCATTCCTCAGAATTGAAAGGTTTTCAGGGGGAAGAATGCATGTCAGAGGAACACAAATAGTAAAAAAAAGTGATTTATCCCAGACTGGGAGGTGATAAATTGCTAATTGAGGCGGCTGAGTGGGAATTGTCTTGGTCCCCCCCACCCCCACCTTGCCTTTTCAAGTCCTCTGTGAGAAAAAGAGGGAGACTCAGAGGGAGGGAGGCTCCGAGGGAGAGAAAGGGGGAGGGAGGGAGGGGCAGAAGAGGAGGGAACTAGGAGAATGGAAAGAAGTTGTGTTGAGGAATTTGTTGGAGTCCTGGTTGGAGGGGGAGTGAGAAAAGAGCGGAGTTTGAGTCTTAAGGCACCAAAATAACTTTTACAGCCCGTGTCGGTCTTGAGAGCTTTCCTGTGGTTCCTTTGAGTGATCAGGAGGATTCAACACAGAAGTTCATAGTTGGCGAGAAGTTCATAAAGATCTTCTCTGAAGTTTTTTTTTTTTTTTTTGGTGCTTCCTGTGATGGATTTGTAGAGACACTGGTCTGAAGGAGAAGCTGTTTGATGATGGGAGGCATTTTTTCTTCTTGAAACCTGAGAAAAAGAGAAGTGAGAGGACAAGAGCGAGAGAGAGAGAGAGACAGAAGAGAGAGACTCATCTGTCCCATTCTCTAACCTTCTCCAGTGCTGTGTGTGTATTTTTTTTTGTGATGCACTGACGTGAGTCATTGACAAAACAGGACTATTCCAGCGAGAAGATCTTGGAAGTTTTCACACACCAGCAAGGGAGGATGATGATCTCCAACTTTCCACTGCTTTTGCTCTTCCTAGCTCCAGTGCTGGAGCTCAGATCTGCTCAGAGTGTGTCAGGTGAGCCGTGAGCGACGTGTTTTTATTGATTTTCTGCAGCTGTAGGGCTTCTTCTTCTCCTCAGACCTGCTCAGCTTCCACCTTTCCAAGTGCATCAGTTGTGGCAGATCAACTGGTGTGACCTTAGACTTTGAACCATAAGTTTGTAGACTGATGAGATGGTTTGTAGACAGATGAGAGAGACTTTGACACCCCTACAACCCCGACCCCCACCCCTACCCCCACAACGCTTCAGTGTAGACCACTTTTGAATGTTGGGATTATTCGATTGCAGCCCTGAGAGCAGTAGTGAGGTCAGGTACTGATGTTGGAAAATTGCTGTGAGAACTGGACCGCACGAGAACTTTACTGACATCAGGTCTCAGTGTTGAAATATTGCTGTGAGGAATTGATTGCAAATTGGATTATTAGATGTTTTAATCCTAAATTAATGCTTGGTGGTGTGAGGGTCAGTTGCTTTTCTATGGAGATGAAACAAATGCTATTTTCAGCAAAGGGTGCATCTTAAAGTTGCTGAACTCATTAGAAAAGCTGTCCAGATACTTTAGGACACCCAGTGAATTCCAGAAGTGCTGAGAGCTCCTCTGTATTCTTTTAAAAATCTACAGCTCTGTTGTACTTTTAATCTTCTTTTATTGATATTTTTATGAATTCTTTTCTTTATTGTATCAAAGTTTTAATGCTTAATGTTTTTATTCTTTTCCTGTGAAGCACAGTGAATAACCTTTGCATAAAATAATTGGACACATAAGAAAACATTTTATCTGTTAAGTTTTAATTTACCAAACTTTGAAACAGTGTTTGTCTTCAGTTTCTCTTAATGTTATGCATCCTGTGGATGTAAAAACCTTAATTCGAGACTCAGATTATGTTTATTGCTTTTAAATGGGTTGAAGGAAGTTCTGGAAGGAGTCCGAAGAGGCTGAAAATGTAATTTTTATTGGGAAACTGAAGTTGAACAAAAACTGGCTTTGTCATTCTGGACATAAGATTTCCACCCCAGATCCATTTTAACACAGAAAACATCTGAAATATTGACCTGGATTTGGTGTCAGCCACAAGGTGATGGGTTTACTCTCTAGCTCTTCTTTATGCTCTTAGTTTCTTGGTAACTCTTGGTGTTTTCAGAATGTTTTTGGAGTCTTGGTTCCTCTCAGTGCTCTTTCTTTATGCTTTTAGAAAGTCTTGGTTGATTTAAGTGATCCTTCTAATGTTTTGAATCTTCTCTCAGTGCTTCTTCCTTCTGCTTTTAGTGAGTTTTTTAGTCTTGGTTAGTCCCTGTGGCCCTTCTTCGTGCTAGTTGGGAGATTTTTGAGTCTTGGTTTCTCTCAGGGGTTCTTTCATGCACTGTTTGAGTCGTAGCACCTGTCAGCGATTCTTCTCCACAAACTTATAAAGTGTTTATAATTGTCTTCTGCTTCTGTCACCCTGGCTTTCTTAAGAAAATAACTGAATAGACTTCAGCTGAAAAAGCTGTTTATAGACATGGGCCAACCACCCAGCAGGCATTCTGCTACATCCGTGTGCCTGAATTTACGGCTGATTGACTTAAAGCTATAGTTCAACCAGTCTAAATTGCACAGTTAGGACAAAGTTGTTAGTTTTGCTTGAAATGGGTTTAAAGCAGCTTGCACTGTTGTTTGTTGACCACAACAAAGATGTCCTAATCCTTCAGGTTTTCATTCCGACCAAGCAAGAATCTGCATCCACATTGTGGGCTGGTGTGATACATGACTGACTTACCACAAAAGTGTGCAAAAGTTTTGAGGCCCCTCCCCTCTGTTCCTCATATTCTGCATTCAAAGATCCAGACGTTATTGTATTTTTAATGCTGTTATGAGGAACAGTTCTCCAGGCTTCTTGAAGGACTTTCAAAGACTCTCATTTCCAGTCTAATTCCAGAACCTGACCAGTTTCAGAGGAATATTTTTGTTTGTTAAGACACACCTATGTATGAATCATTCAAACAGAACAAAGCACATCTAGCTTAAGCCCAAAACCAGTGAAGAATATGCAGATATTTCAGGGTGATCAGGCGGTGATCAGTATACTGGTGGTGCTGAATGCTGAGTTGTTGGCAGTTTTTATATCAACTCCTTGTATTTTAGACATTTGCTGTAAAATCACCTCAGCATGCCACAGATAAGACAGAAAATAGTATTTTTACACCAACAAGTTGATTCAAAACTAAATATAAAAAATTGGGGGTGTAGTCGTGATCTTTGTGTCAAATGTCACTTGTCGAGCTCGAGAATGAGAATGCTTTTGTGGGACCACCTCAACAAAAACACCCAAAGCTTTAGCAGGAGTAAGTGAGGCACTGCTGTGCGTATGACACATCTTAAGACTTTTTAGGGGGCAGGAATGCAGGCCTCTTTTTGATGCTGTGTGTTGAGGGCAGGGCTTCGACATGCGGGGGTGGAAAGAAGGGATGAAGGAGGGAATAAGCAGTGAGTCAGGGACCGAGCAGAGGGATGATGGATTGATCGAGGAGCAGAGGGCCCTCACAGAGTCCGAGCCTGAAGAATGACATGAAAAGACGACAGGGAGGAGAGAAAAGCAATAAAAGGAGAGGGGAGAGGAAGAGTGAAATGTGTGAAATGGAGAAAAGTGGGGAGAGATAAAGGCGAGCGAGGGAAGGAAGGATGGCGTGGCTGGTTTGCCGTTTTTTCCCGCGTGAGCTCCGTTGTCCCTGGCACCCGTAATGTTTGGGTCTTGTGGGCGAGGGGAGGGGGTGGAAGACAAATATAAGGCGCATGTGAAAGAGAGGGCGCGATTATGGAGGTTAATCAGGAGTGAAATTTGCTCGACTTGTGTGTTTGTAAAAACACCTCCACATACAGGTGAAGCCACCTGGGCTACCCTGTCAGCCATTCTGGTGCTGCTAGATCCTGAGTTCTTTAGTTACATCAGGGAAAACACACAGACAGTGATTTCTTTGTTTTTCCCCCAATTTAATTGTGTCCCACCCCCATCCCCATGCCCAATGCCCCCCTGTATCTAGGTCTCCCCATCACACAATGTGACCAAGCTCAAATATCAAAATTGAAAGCACATCCTTGAAGGAGAAACACACACACACACACACACACACACACACACACACACACTCATACACAAAGTTTAGGTCATCGAATAAAGTATTACCCCAAATTCCAACAAAGCCCATTTGGAGAAGAGGCTGTTTATGTTTGGCGCTGGCCTGGTCCGTTCCTCTGAGATCAGCGAGACATAAAAGGAGAGATGCCAGCAGACGTGAGGGGAGCTAAAAGCCATGCAGCTCGACGGGGCCTCAGTTTAAGTGCTGTCCCGGGAGCCGTGTGTGTGTCGGTGTGTGATTCTGTGTTCACATCCTCTTTTTGGGCTCAGATCCTCTCCCTGCAGCCTGTGCTTTTCTCCTTAGTCTGAGACTTGGATGAGCTCCAGTGTGTCGCACTGATCTCCTGGAAAGCGGCTTCTCAGCCTGCCCTAAAGAATCTTATTGGTGCAGCGCTGAAAAATAACCATTTCCACATGAAATCCATGCTCTTTTGGAGGACTGGCCCAGATCACTAGAATACCTGAGCAACTGGACTTGTTCGTGTTTCTCTGCTTTAGAACTCGGAAGATTCGTCACAGATTTAAACCCAAACAACTTTCATGGCCTGAATAATTTAAACAGAATTTCATAAATTCAAAATGTTACGATTTCAAGGTGTTTCAAGATCTTAACCACAACTGAAACTTAATACTGAAGTGAAAGTTTAAACACTAACATGACTCTACTGAATGAAAATAACTTAAAATTGCAGACCTTATTTAGATTTATTTTGTTCACTGAAATTATTAGACTTTTTTTTACTATATTAAGATGGACTGTTTGACTTTGAAGTCAAAGTCAAAGTGAACTTAATTGCCATCACAACCATACACGAAGAGATGAAATGACGAAGCTCGGGTTCCTTAATATAGATGAGTGTTAATGTGGCCAATGTAAATAAAATGTTTCCGCAAACTTTGGTCCATTTCTAAAATGTTTTCCACAGGGTTAAGCTGACGTTGCTAATGTTTAAATGTGCCACAGTTTATGTTCTGATGTGAAGGCCCTTTGGGCCGAATGATCTATAGTGGGGTCAAAGGTCGGCGCCCTGGTGTCACAGATCCGTCCTTTGGAGAGTCTTGAGAAAATCCAAAGACTGAATCATGACTCAGAAAGTTTAATTTTTCCTCTGGAGCTCCTGCAGAGGAACATGAGGGTGGGTCTAGGAGGAACCAAGCGAACGCTGGGCTCCGTGTGTTTTGTTGAGTCAAATGTCTTTGGGTTTCAAGGTTATTTTATTCTAATCGGTGAACACATGATGAGACGTGTTTCCATGGAGAACATTTTTTGACAAGAAGCAAATTATGACAGAAACAATTTGATAAATTTAAATTACAAGAGTAACATGTATAGAGTGACAGTATATAACAGTAACAGTGCAGTGTACTGGATGAAAACATTCCAGAAAGAATCATATTAGACCCTAATGTGTTATTTCATAAAAATGTATGACAGAAATGATGGAATGAAGAGACAACACAACAATGTACCGTAATATCATTTAACTTTAAAGGGTGAATGGGATATAAAGCTTCCAGAGTGACAAGTGCTGCACCATAGGTATGATATCACACAAAAGGCGATTAGCACTGAATTAACAGGGAAAAACTGCCTTATTTTGCCTGAGGATTGCTGAGACATTTGGTGGTCCCCCTACTGTTGAGGTGTGTGCACAATGGGAAAAATAGAAAAAAATAGATTATCAGCGTGAGAAATCGGAGGTATAGCGTGAGAGTCAAGACGTTAATTGCGTGAGAGTTGGCAGCCCTGGTATTATGAGTAGTGGTGCAACGTGTCGCTGTTGGTCCGTGATCCGAATCAAACTCTCTCCTTGGTTCGGCACGCACGTGATTCAAAGATTCGGAAAAAAGAAGTTTCACTGAATGGTGCGCGTGTCAGTGTGTCAAGCGTTAGCGGTCCACTGTAGACAACGGCCCCGTTCTATGTATCACCCCAGAAAATGTAGACATCCTTGTCTGTTTGGGAAAAAAAGTTATCGGCGCATGTCTGCTTTGCTTACATTTTTCTTTGTTGATGATGTGGAGACAATCTGATGTGGTTTTTATTTAATTCTCCATGTTCACAGTAAGAAGCATTGATACCTTAAACTGTATTTTAAGTTGTTTCTGATTGTGTTCACATCAAATTAAATAATTAAAATGTCATATATTGGAACTGTTTTTATATAATTATGTGGAATGAGTCTTGAGTTGAATGTATTTTAATGGCCAAAAATACTTAAATAAATAAATGGAGAGTTGAAATAGACTGAATTGACTGTGATCCGATTCGAACCGTGAGTTTTTTTATCCATTGCACCACTAATTATTCTCAGAGAACCAGACTTCCAGTCCACTTCAAACTTCCTCGTAACGGGGACTCCGAAAGTCTCAAGTGCTCCGACTTCTCTTTGTGGTGACACCATTTGACAGTAATCACTGAAAAACTAAGTGTTTGAAGCTTTTTAACCACAGTTTAAAATTTGTATGATTGAATACGTGTATAATCGTAAGGTTAGGTGGTTCTGTGCAAGAAACTCTTTAATGTAAATTTTATTAAACTACTCATCACTTTCGGAAGGTTAGAATGTGAATCTGATTACGTATTCACTAAAATACATATTATTTTTTCTCATAGTTTAGTCAGTTAACCTTCATTAGTATTAGTTTAATTTTAGACTTACAAAAAAGTCTAACTTTTTAGTCTAACTTTAAAAAAAGAACTGGAATAAAATTAAATAAATGAAATAATACAACTGAGATATATTGGTCCCATATCTATTGCACTGATATATGAAGTGCACCGATTATAAACACCAATAACACTCACATTAACCCCTTTTACAATAAATTAAGATGTGACTGAACAGCTCCACAACTCATAAATAATGTTTTTAAGAGCTTTAGGTTGACTGAACCCATTTTTTTTTTTTACCTTAAGCAGCTTTCAAGCTGCAGTTGCGCTGAAGGCAACATCAGCTCTTGACTAGCTAGAGCCAACAGAACCAATCTGCTAACCCCCGAAACCTCCTCCTGCACACTGGACGAGTTTCTGCTATCTTCCAGACCAGGAACAGGGCTTGTTATCAGACCGGTGCCACAAGAGGAATGTAAAACATTTGAATTCTACAGTCAGGCGGAAGGGTAGGGAGGAGTGATTCATGCTAGCAGCATTTGCAGCCTTGTTAGCGCTTGATAGAGTGCAGACCTGCAGTCTGTGGAGCATCATACGAACCCTCTGTTGGGTTTGGGGAGTGTGCAGCCATGTCTATGGCAGTTGATGTTGTGTGTTGAGCTGAGATCTCCCAGTTTAGTGTGGAGATGGTCACATTTTCGGGGACTGTGGCCTTCTTTGAGATTTTCCTTCAAAGGTCCAGACTTTCTTGTATTTTAATATAGTTTTGAGGCACAGTTCTCCAAGCTTTCTGAAAGTCTTTCAAAGTCTCTTATTTTCAATCCAGTCCCTGAACTGGACCAGTTTCAGAGGAATGTGTTTTTGTTAGTTAAGCCACACAGTTACCTATGTATGAATCACTCAAGCAGAACAGAGAGCATCTAACTGAAGTCCTAAACCAGTAAAGAACCAGGAGCAGATGGTTCCAGATGATCAGGCGGTGATCAGTACTACTAGTGGTGCTGAATGCTGAATGCTGAAATTTTTTCTCTTAGCTGCATGTTTCTTTTCAACCTGTCGCAGTAAAACATGTGTTCCCATTGCTTTTATTTATGTCACAGATAAAACAGATGTGAGATCATTTGAGAGATTTGTGTATGTACTGAACTGTGAATGTGACAGACTGATTTTTCTGAACTGTGTATCTGTGTTCCTCCTCAGGGCTGAACTTCATGGAGAACCCCGGGAACGTGACCTCGTCTCTGGGGAAGCCGGTGAGTCTGCAGTGCATCCTGCAAGGCAGCGGAGGAGAGGATGGACCGCCGGATATCCTGTGGCTCAGGGAGGGCCAGCCACTGGAGTTCGCCGACACCAACCAGGTGCAGGTGCCCTACAGCGAGGACGCCTGGCTGGTCATCAGCACGCTCCAGTACGCCCCCTGTCTTCTCCCTAGCTCGTTTACGGGTCCAGTCGCATTTATCCCACATTCATGTTCTCATATCTGCTCACATGGCCCAGTGAGGCTTTCAACTGGCTTCTGACCTTCTTCTAACGGAGCTTAATCTAACTGTAATCCTAATTCAGAGCTATGAATCAGACGAACTGGGCTAATCCCCTCCTTTGTGTGCAGGATTGAGGAGGTCCAGCTGTTGGACATGGGTGCCTACCACTGCGCTGTGGTCACCGAGGATGATGAGTTGAAGTCAACTGAAGGACACATCCAATTAGAGGGTAATTCTGTCTTTCGGTTCCTATTGGTGACCCCTTTATGCTGAATACGGGAAAGAAATGCAGTCATTATTCTTCTATTCTCTCTAACTATAATAACACATTCATGTGATCAAATACAAAATAAAGAATTGGGATTACTTTCAGTTCACACTCTGTGGCAACAGGTTTGACCTCTGGTCTCCTATTATTGACAATTGGTTAAAATTGATGCATTCTCTACTTCTTTTACACAAAGCATTACATACACAAACAAACAATACAAACTCAAGAAAAAGTAATTGCGATTTTTATATTTTAATCACATCCTGTGTCTACAGATTCTAGTTCTGTGCTCGTATTATTTAAATTTATTTTTTTAAGTATAGTTTTTTAAATATATTTTTCTTTTAAATAAATAAACAAACACATACATATATAAGTAAACAAAGAAACACATAAAAAATAAAATAACAAACAAAATGTAAAGTAGGAACAAACTTTCAACTGTTTTAACAGATTTGGGTTCTGTGCTTGTTTTATTGATTATTGTATTTTTTTTAATATATGAACCATTTCAGTTCTCTGCTTCTTCTAAATAAACAAACAAACAAAACAAGTAAGGAATTGCAGTTACTTTCAATTCATGGTATCATATAAACAGGTTTGGGTCTGGGCTCATATTATTAATTGCTGGAATTGCAGGCCTATTCATATTAGGCACAAACTAGTGTATGGGCTGTACATTTCCACTGCAGATAAAAGTAAACACACAAACAAATCAATTAAATCATAATCAGATTACAACATACTTCCAAAAATGTGCATGTTTCCTCATGTTTTGGATATTTGTTCCAGCAGATCAGTACATTCCAAACATGTTTAACTGCGGGTTTGGCTTGAGAAAGGTCACAGTCGTTGACCTCACATTTACTCTCTCTCTCTCTCTTTCTCTCTCTCTT
>JBBKCR010065809.1:7500-10271 GCA_037577295.1 Ladigesia roloffi | reverse complement strand
GTGTGTGTGTGTGTGTGTGTGTGTGTGTGTGTGTGTGTGTGTGTGTGTGTGTGTGCGTATGTGTGTGTGTGTGTGTGGATTGAGAGGTAATTCAGCTCGATCAACTTTTACACATTTAATAAACCATGGACCCCCATATACTGATGTGTGTGTGTGTGAATGTACATGTGTGTGTAAGAGAGAGAGAGTGTGTGTGTAAATAATTGTGTCTACAGGCTACAGTAACAGTTCATTTCAAATCACTGTTCTGTTCTGTACAGTTCAAGTTAGTTCGGTTCAGTTCAACTGACTGTCCTTTCTTCCTTTCTTTTAATGCTGTACACATCGCATTTTATGTATAGGCCTCAGTTTTACCACCTACATTAATACTCCAATGACATTGTGCCCTGTATTAGGGATGGAGAGAAGGACAAATACAGGAGTGTGGCCTGCTTTGTGGAGTGATGTGAGCTGAACCATTTCCAGCCTGACATCACAAATACCAAGGAACTGGTTGTGGACTTTAGGAAGCAGACTCTTCCTCCTGTTGAGGTATTTGAGGATAACAGTGCTTGGGGGTACACACTGACAGTGAACTGGACTGGTCCCAGGACACCAAAGAAAGGGCACATTTGGCTATACCTACTTAGGGGGCTCAGGTCTTTCAATGTCTAAAGGACAGTGTTGACAATGTTCTATCACTCTGCGGTAGAGGGTGTGGTTGTGTTTGACACTGTGTGCTGGAGCAGTGCAGTGAAGGCAACTGACGCCACCAGGCTAAACAGGTGAATAAAAAATGTAGATTTTGTCCCGGGTGTCAGACTGCAGAACCTGGCGGCGGTGTATGAGAAGAGAATGCTGAAATAGCTTCTCAGTATCTTGGACAACCCCTCCAAGCCCATGCACACCTCCATGATAAATACTCTTCTTCACTAAATGCAGAACCAAACCCCACAGGAAATCTTTGCTACCTGTGGCAATAAGACTGTATAAGATTGTTCTGTATATTAACTTTTTCAGTCTTATTGACATTCTGTTCTTATTCAGATACTGCAATATAACTCATGTCACTTTTTCAACCACTTGTACTACTAATCTGTTAATATATTATATATGTGGTTGGGATTGTCATAGTTATTCTGATATTCTGTTTGCACATTTACTGTAAGTGTAATTACAAAAGAATTGGTCTGTTGAATTTAATTCAGTTTAATTCAGCTCAGTTTAAATTAGTTCAGTTCAGTTACATTCGATTCGGTTCAGTTTTGGTCCAGTTCAGTTCAGTGCAGCTTAGTTTAATTCAGTTCAGTTCAATTCAGTTTAATTTTGTTGAGATAAACTCAGCCAACTAATCATAGCAACAATCAATAAATATCAGATCACTAAGGTTTTCTTAATCTGATTTACTTACAGACCTCCTAAACACAGGGATCTGTGTGCGTGTGTTTATATATGTGTGTGTGTGCGTGTGTGTGTGTGTGTGTGTGTGTGTGTGTGTGTGTGTGTGTGGATGGTGAGGTCATTGAGCTCGATCAAGTGTTACACATTTACTAAACCATGAGTTTCTCCATTTCTCCAGACCTCCACATACTGCTATGTATGTGTGTGTGTGTGTGTGCATGTATGTGTGTGTGTGTGTGTGTGTGTGTGTGTGTGAGAGAGAGAGAGAGAGAGAGAGAGAGAGAGGGTGTCAGAGAGACTGAAACTGTGAGGTGTAGAAACAGAAAACAGCCGACGGGGGGGATGGTGGGGAATGTATGTGTGTTCTGTTAGGGGGCTGACAAAGACTCTTTTATGTTATTTTTGTAAAAGAACAAGTAGAACAGCCTCACAGCTGAAGTAACTCATCACACACACAATTATTTTAAAACTGAGTGGAACCATTCAGCAAAATTTCACCCACTCCCAAAATTCCTCCATAATCCAGTGAGTGTAAACAGAGTATTGTGAAAAGTTTCTTTATAGAGACTCTGATTTCTTCATAGCGAAGGTAAAATGAACTAGATGTCTCAAACACTAATCCAGTCTTTTAATTTACTTTTTACTCCCTGAGTGTTTACAAGCATGTTGATGACGATAAAATAGTAAAGAATCTAAAAGAAATCCTTTTTTGATTGGGGACAATTTTGTCTCACAATGCCCTGCATGAATGGGTGTAATTTAAGGACCACAAGCTCCTAAAACTCTGGTAGAACAACATCTCAGGTGTCAGGCAGCACAACTGTAACCAACTGATAACCTTCTATGAGGAGTCATAAGTCTGGTTCCATTCACCTCCACTGTGAACAGTACTGCGTGAGGGTTTCACACCAAAGCCATTCTAAACCTCTTTGTTTACACCTTAAACAGTGAAACAGAAATTCAGATACACTGGTGAAGCTAACATTAAAGTACATTCTAGACTTGCTCATGTGGTTTCTGACTCTACTATTTAAAAAGCCGGACACCTGCATGACTAAATATGATGGGAAGTTTACTTATTGTAATTTATAAGTAAACAATGGTGTGGAACCTGGAAAGATTGCCCGATGTGTCTGAACTATAACGAGAAAGCAAGTGCTGCCGCCTTGTGGCGAACGTTTGTAAGTGCTGATCTGAACCAAGAGGACATCAAGACTGTTTAAGTTTAATGTGTTGATCAAGACATAAGCTGGTTTGCTGATGAGATCTGGCCACTTTATCAGAAAACCATTCTTTGTAGGTACTCCTGTAGCTTTTGCTTCCTGGTGTCCAGTTGCAGACTGGAGCCCATCTGTTGTTTGTGTTAGTCCTTCATCAGTGGTCAGTATTTT
>JBBKCR010065809.1:0-2500 GCA_037577295.1 Ladigesia roloffi | reverse complement strand
AACACTATCATTCTGAAGCCAGAATATTGTGTTGAATGTTTTCAAAAAGTCACTCTTCTGACCTAATCATCCCACGTTTCCTAAAGTTCACTATTCTTGTCAAAAATCTATATACATCTTAAAAAGATCAGAATAGTGATCCCTAAGCATCAGCTGGTGGCCTGGAGGTTACGGATTTGCTGTTGCAAACGAAAGGCCATTTGTTCGAATCTCAGGACTCTTTTGAGCACCACTTTTTAGCATGGGTTAAATGCAGAGAAGGTTTTATTCCTAGAGATCACTATTTTCTCCAGAACTACACTGTTCCCTGTGACCCTGGCTGTTTGCTGCTTCTTTAGGGGGTCAATCGGTTAAATGCCTAGAACAAATTCTTAAGAGGTCATTATTCACTACTGAACTACACTGTTCCTAAAGTCCTGTTCACCTGCACCTATATCATAGCCGCTAAAATTGTAGAGGTCAGTATTTGTTCATGTTAGCTACAAGATTTCAGGTCACAATGTCCTCTAGAACTACACTGTTGTTAAAGACCTGTTCTCCTGCAGGGACCGGATGGACCCATTCTCCTTTAGGTTCCAGTTTAAGAATGTGGAATACTCCTCTGGCCGCAATAAGACACTGCTGTGTTACCTGGTAGATCAGGGTCCGGGGGTGGATGGCCTACTGCGGGGCTTCGTGGAGGACGAGCATGCGGGGGCCCATGCCGAGCTGGCCTTCTTCCACCTGATCCTGGCACAGTACGAGGCATCCGTCAACTACTCTGTCACCTGGTACGTGTCGTCCAGCCCATGCCCAGCCTGCTGCGCCAAGCTGATGGAGATCCTGCAGGAAAGGAAAACACTCCGCCTCACCATCTTCTCCGCCCGGTTGCTGGACTTCGAGGAGCCAGATAACATGGCAGGCTTGAAGGCACTGGCTGGTGCCGGCTGCAAACTGCGCATGATGAAGCCTCTGGATTTCTCCTACAGCTGGGACACCTTCGTGGAACATGAGGACCAGCGGTTCACACCCTGGGAGGACTGTCAGGAGAACTACGAGTACTACCAGGAGAAACTGGCTGAAATCCTGCAGTGAATGTGAGTGACTAAAATCACAATCATATTCATACTAATAACAATAATACTAATAGCAGTTACATTACATGTTACCAAATGCTTGTGTAGATATTTTAGGATATTTATAATGATATGCACAACTACATAAATATGTGTATGTATATATGAATGATTCATTATTAATTATTTAATATCAACTATGAATTATTTAGGATCTACAGTGAGTTGTTTGAATTATGCAGTATTTACTGAAATTATTCAGGATCTCCTCTGTCCCTTCTCTCTCCCTCTCTATCTCTCTCTCTCTCTCTCTCCCTCTCTCTCTCACTCTCTCACTCTCTCTCTCTCTCTCTTTCGGTCTCTCAGCCTCTCTTTCTCAGGTCCAGGGGAAGTGAGCGATCAAATCAGTATTCACCCAACCACTGTGCGTCTGTGTATGTGTGTGTGTAGGACAAAAACATGTTTGATAGTGAGTGTGTGTGTGTGTGAGTGTTTTGAGGGGGTGTCACTGTTTTTGTCTCCAAACAATCACAAGCCTAATTTAACTTGCTATGACTTTTGATATCTGAAATGACACACTTTTAACAGGAAGTGATATTTTGTACTTTAATCTGCATTCTGAATTTATTTTTGTTTCACTGTTCTAAAAGATATTCACGGTCATTAAAAATGAGCAATGGTTTAATCACACCACGTTTATGTATTTGTTTGTGGTTAAAAAAGCAAAAATCTGTAACATTAATTCCTTTTTACACCCTAACATTAAATTCTCTCATGTCAAGTTGAACACAGGAATAGTTCAGAGCTCAAAGTCACAACCTGTTGAATTTTGGCATGACATATTGCTGCCAAACAGTGATGGACTGGGACAAAATCAAAAAGAAATTTGGAAAAGAACAGCACACCACATAGAAGTATGCACACCACCCATCTTTTCACACCCATGAATGCCACAAAATTTGCCTTCTACTCGCCCCACAGTCAATAATAAATCATTAACTGCTGTCTCACTGTTAATGTTGATGAATGGTGGTTAAAAAAATATGTTCGCACTTTCAATAAGAGGATTTAGTTCTGCATAGAAGCCATAAAAGTAATTAAAGATCCATTGTTTAAGCAAGTGTACACAATGTGTTATAAATAGGCATTCTGCTTGTGGGAACCCTGATGATATTATTAGCTCACTCCACTGGTGTTCATAAATATAACAAGACAAACTAGCACAGCTGTAAAACAATTGTTATATTGGTGTGTTATCACCACAGCAATGCAAATACTTTGTTTATTATCCAGGACTAACTGTCTTGTTTGGCACAGATTTACCAATGTCTGTAAACTTGGCAGCTTCTGCCTGAAGTGCCTTTAGTTATGTCACGGCTCATTGCCGCAGGAAAGGAGAAGGGGGAGACGCTTCAGCAGTAAACAATAATATTTAATAAAGAAAC